>PYHW01010003.1:5309057-5354128 GCA_013186435.1 Turdus rufiventris | reverse complement strand
TCTCAGCCCTCTCTTCTCCAGGCTGAACAGCCCCAGCTCCCTCAGCCTTTCCTCCCTGAGATGCTCCAGCCCCTCCATCATCTTTGTCTCCCTCCCCTGGCCCTGCCCCAGCAGCTCCATGTCTCTGCTGTCCTGAGGAGCCCAGAACTGGGCACAGCACTCCAGATTTAGCCTTACAAGGGCTGAGTGAAGGCACAGGATCATCTCCCTGACCTACTGGGAGTGCCCTTCCTAATGCACTCCAGGATTCACTGTCCCTCTTGGCCACGAATGGCTTGGTGCACCCCAGACCATCAGTTCCTTCTCCCCACAGCACCCTCCAACAGCCTGTTCTGGTGCATGGGGTTGTTCTTCCCCAGCTGCAGAACCCCACAGCATTTGCCTTTGATGAGTTTCAGACAGTTCTCTGCCCATGTTTCCACCCCAGCAAGGTCCTCCTGAAGAGCTGCACAGCTCTGCTGTATCAGCCACTCCTCCCAGCTTTGTGTTCTTTTGTAAGGCATTTCCTCAATACCTTGCTGTCCTATTTATGGATTTAATTAAGTAATAAAGGGAAAAAGAATCTTTGACTATGATAAGCTATTTACCAATAGAATATGCGTGCTTTTATTGTGCAGTTATGTAATTTATTATGGAAGTGATTAATATATTCAATATGCATTTCCTCCTAATGAGAGCTTGGTAATTGATTCATAACGCTATCACAGTGTTTTCCTGCAAAATGCACGAGAAACAGTGGGGAAATTGACTATTGCAACTGAGCTCTCTAACATGTAATCAGTTAGAACTGCTTTGCCTTCCACTTAGGCAATAAGCAAACACTATATTGTGTAATAAGTCATGCCTGCTGTGTTGCTAGGCACTATACTAATGACTAGACTTAACATACGTGTAAATTATTACACCCTTACTCAGATCCTGTGGTGCCTCATTGTAATTTCTCATTTTTAAGTACAAGTGGAGAAAATACAAATTAAAGGAATTTTTTTACACAAAAACATGGCCTTTGGTTAAAAAAAAACAAACATAAAACATAAAAAAACCCCCAAACCTAAAGTGCTACCGCTTTTTATAATTTATGTCAAACACATAGAAGTCAATAGAATAATAATTCAAATACCTACTGGCAGGATTTAATAAAAGCTGTCAGGTTGGGACTCCACTGTCCTAGACACAACTAATGCACACAAGCCCTTATAGTCCCTACCCCAAATATTAGGAAAAATTTCTGCATGGAAAGGGTGATCAAAGGTATTGGAGCAAGTGCTCAGGGAAATGGTGAAACCTGGGTTCAAATGTGGCCCTTGGGTTTATGGTTTAGTGGCATGCATGGTGGTGGCTGGGTTAATGATTGGACTTGATTTTTGAGGTCTTTTCCAACCCTAATGATTTTATAATTCAACATTGTCAGCCAAGACACAATCCTAGACAAAGCAAAATTAACCTCCTGTGACATCCCACCCTTAAGGGGAAGGGAGCACCCAAGATTCATAAATGCTCATGTTAAAGGAATAACAACAGTCAGAGGATCTGCAAAAACTCACAAAGTTTTAGTAGTAAATTACACAGTTGGCATGGAAATGGGTGTGTTAGTCCCTGACCTACTGTATAAGGGAATGGCAGTGGGTTTTGGATAAAGGGGTAAGATTAAGAGAAAAGGAAATAAATTTAAAAAAAAAGAAAAAAAAAAAAAGAGAGAAAAAGACAAAGATACCACCAGTCCTTTTGTCCTTGTTCCACTGTTGGTACAGCCAGTGTCCAGGGTCCTGGGGTACACAGCCAGGCTTGGTGAGGTTACCACTTTATATACAGGTTTCCTCTGCCCTTAAAATAAGTTTCTTGCTTTCTATGCAAAGTAGTTATCATGTCCATTCTTCCAGACCCTTCTGGAAAAGGGTCAGAGGTTTTGGGTTGTCCTGATCTCCCTACAGTCCATGCCCACTTCTCAACCTCATTCCTTTCTTTCTCTTGTGCCCATCTCCAGGAACTAAAATAAGGATGTTTGTCCCAGAAAGGTGCTGCCCTACCTCCACATGACCCCCTTCTCCAGCCACATCTTGCTCTTTCCCATGAGTGGGGCAGGTTATTACCAACAATTCTTGTCAACCAACAGTTCTTGGTTGGCTCCATGGCCATCCAGCTGTCAGTGTTTGGGACATACACATTAACCCCTTATCTTTTGGGATTCCACACCCCCACACTTGCAATGAGCACAGGAGAAAATATAAGGAGGCATGTCAGTTGTTCAGCTGGAGCCATTCCCTCCTCTTGTTTTTTCATTTGCCCAGATTTTGCTGAAAGAAAATTTAGAGAGGTGGGAAACAGCAATCACAACCTGACCAATGCTTTTTGAGGTTAGTACAGCCTGTTCCACTCCTCAGTATTCATTAACACTGCAGCTTGTCACTGGAAGCATTCCCTCTGCCTTTAACTTTTATCTCCTCCACGGTCTAATTAATAAAGCTCAGGGTGGAGTTTATTACTGCCTATAACTGTCTGGAGCAGTGAGACAGCCGTAGAGAGAGTTACTTACTACAGAGGCAAGAAGCAGGGAAAACTTCACCATATATTTTGAACAAAACAAATCCAAATCACTCCCCCCAACTCCTCCCCTGCCACACTCAATGTGTTCAGGCACTCAAAACAGGAATGGTCACATCAAAAAAAATCTACTTTGTCACTTCTATTAACTGGAGCTGTGATGCCAAATAAAAGTGTGTTAAGCATAATGAAAATGAGGCCTGAGAGGTTTGGTGCTTGGGAGATCAATGTGTGAATGCGAGACAGAAAGAAATCTGCACTGCAATGAGAGTGAGCATCATGCATAATGCAACTGTTACCCTTCCACAACAGCAGATGAAAATTGCTTAAAACATGCAAAGCTTTCTTCTTACATAATAGGTAAACCACCCATTCCCAGGAGCTTTCTTAGACTGATTTATTGACACAGACTGCTCTTGATATATTGCAAAAAACCATTAAGACGATCCATTTCTTTGAATCTTAACATCAAGTTAGCATTCAATTCAGTTAGACACATGCTCATGTATGGTCATTGTCTTGCTACCATATGGAACCCTTTGACAAACAGGAAAGAATGCAAGAGCAATAAAGCAAATTACTCCTACAAAGCAACTATAATGGAACAGTACACCTACTTTCTCAGGAAGCATCAAACAATGCAAGAGTTGTTTTCTATGATTTTGTCTCTCCAATATGTTATATATTTTACCTCATCAATACATTTGTTGCACTATATAAGCCAAAATAACTTTAAAAAATCCAAACAAAAAAGACAACCAACCAAACAAAAAAATATTGAAATTGTTCTCAAAAACCTTCAGAAATTTCAAACAAAGAGTTATGAAGTAACTTCAACCAAATACTTATCCACAAGAGATAATGAAATATGGAGTTGATCAACAGATATCAAATATAGTGGATAAGGATTAATAAGATATTTTTGGTCAGCGTTCAATAGTTTATTTCTGACAGTAGAAAAACACTTTTTTCCTCTCACAACAGAAAACTGTATTTGTATTTACTGGAAGAGGTAAAGAAATTATCTTTTCGTCAAACATGCAGTAAAACACCAGGAATAGAATATTCTCCAGAACATATACATGCTGCAATAAGCAAAAATTAGTTTCTGAGGAAAACAACCACAAAATAAAAAAAAAAAATTTGAAAAAGAAAAAGAGGGAAATACTTATTATGACTCAACACACAGAAGAACAGAGGAGATATCCTGAAGATGGAAAGCACATAAATATAGTCAGGTAATGATCAACGGATTTCCTTTAGTGAAAGACCTCTAGGGAAGGGCAAAAAAGCAGAAATCGTCTGATGAAATAAAGTTGTCTTCAGCAGGAGGCCTATATAAAGCATAAACCAGCTTTCATTATATTGAAAACTAAGTATGACTAATGACAGCCATGAAAGATTTCCTCTGTGTGCTTTTGAATGTTCTGATCTTGAAGCTTGTTTCCTACTTGGTTGTAAACAATCTGATTTTGGCAAGAGAGAGATGCTTCTAAATGCAAGTCCTGTGGGCATTATCATGAGCACCTCTGAGAGCTAAGACAGGCAGAATAAACCACCCTTAAGTTTTAAGCTCAGATGTTTGCTCAAAATTTGCACGTAGAGTCAAACCACCTTCTGTTCTCAAGTGTTTTTTAAGCTGCAGGCCTTTATCTGACATAGCAGAATATATCTTTTATTTTAGTGGGCTTCACCAGCAGTTAAGGGATCCCCCAACTTTAAAGACGAAGTGTCTATCACAGAGGAAGTGTCCAGCACATCCTTGCCTGCACAGCTCCATCGAGTTGCGCCACAGCAGCTCCCAAGGTTGGAGCAGCTGCACCATTCCCCATCTCCTCATTGTAAGAGCCCCACTGCCCACTCCCCACAGCACTCCAGCGTGTTTCCCTGGAGTGTTTCTGTCACATGGCATGGGCAAGCAGCAGAAGAATTTAATACAGACTCTGCCATCAGGATCATCTAACACACACATGCAACAACAACAACAAAAAGGAACAATTGTGGGATATTGCTGACTTTTCTCTGCTAGAAATTCTTCTTGGAAAATAGCAGATTTGTGTCCTTCTGTTGTGTTTGGTGTTGTCATCCCACAAATCTCTTGCTATTTCTAAAAGCGTGTATATATGTATTTGTCCTGATAGCTATGGAAAAAAGAATCATTCTGATAAAGACTTTCTACACAGGCAAGCTGTATTTGTTTTGGTTGGGTTTTTCTTGTTGGTGATGTTGTTTTTTATTTTAATTTTTTTTGTTTAGACAGAGCACTTTGAAAACATGCCCTTGACATAGTAGACATTTTTTGGCTCTGGAGCAACGTGACTGGACATCAAGTTATCAAATGATATAAAATAAACTATTGCAAGTACACCAGCTCACAGAATGGGGAACCTGCTTGAACATTATTTCCTAAGCATTTTGGAAGAGATTTATGAAGGTAAATATTCTTTGCCACTGAGTTTGCAAAAGGTAGAAGAGAGGCTCTAGTCTTCAACTCAAAAACATTAGGTAGATGAAGTTAAGGTTTTCTTAGGAAGAAATAAGAAACTCTATTCAAATATTAGAACTGCAATATCCTCAGGATATATATTTTTGAAACATCTCCAGCACTATAATTTCAGTTGGCTAGAGCAATTGAAATTAAATGAAAAGTCCATAATAAATGCAATTTTTCCTGCCATGAATTTAAAAAGGTTAAATATTTAATGTGTTTGTCAAAACAATTTAAGACTCTTTACTCACTTTTCTGTATGAGGAAGCATAATGTCACTCTGCAAAGAAAAGAAAATCCTACAAAACTGAAAAAAAAAAAAAAAACAAAACCTAAAGTTTTTAATTCTGGGAAAACATTGATGGAAACTTTCGTTTTGCATCCCACTGAAAATTGGGAATAAAATTAGAAGAAAGAGAGAAGCATGTAACACCGCATAACCAGCACCCTTTTTGCTACAACAGAGTATTTACATGAACAGAAACCAATATCTTCCTATCTGGTTTGGAGAAAAAAAAAAATTACTAAAAAAAATATTTTTCCCTAACAAATTTGTGGAACCTTTTAGGCAGAACTGGCTACAAATTAGAACTCTAAATCAAAAAGTCAATATATATAAAAGTTCTCTAAGCATATTTTTGTGGACAATGGAATTTTGGGGGGAAAAAAAAAAAAGACAGTTTGAAACAGAATTATATTTCTTCTCTCCCCCAACCCATCCTGACAACTCTAACTCCATGTATAAAGATTTAGAAGTAGTTATCGTGAAGATTGGGACTTTGTAACAATTCTCTTATTTAAGTTTATTTGGAAGCTTCTTTTATTACCTTAATGTGTAATAATCTTGAATGCATTAACTGAATCTAGCAAGTAGCAAAGGCAAAATATTCTAGAACTCTAAAAGTCTCTAAAGAAAAAAATATGTTATCCCTGGTGATTCTTCAGATCTCTCCAAACTTTTATCAATCTTACTCCTGAATTTTATGCCAAAACTTTTTACCATTTCAAATTCCAACACTCACTGAAATTCTTTATTCAGCATCTTAGTATCACAAACTAGCAAAATTAATTATATAACACATCAAGAAAGAAAAATGGAAATCAATATAAATATACATACAGATACTGGAGCATCCAGATTTTCTATCAATAAATGCTAAATTAAAGAGACAAAAAAGCTAAACAAAAAAATTTGGCAACAGTTACAGCCTGGCATTTCAAAAATAAACCACCAGTGAAGTGTGATAACTCCACTGTGGTATAAGAAATATTATTTCTTCAGTCATCTGAAAATAAGGTAAGACAGAAATAGCAGTTAATGAGTGGAAATGAAGATTGAAATAGCAACAGGTGCTGCAAAACAAAACCTTTTATTTGTTCTGGTAATAGACAGTTTCAGACACCAGCCCTCTGACCGTGTTGTGACACTTCCCAACGTCGAGGCTGGATTTCCAGAGGGCATTGGTTACCCCAGGAACAACTGGGGGCCACGTAAGCCTGCACTGAGACTGCCTTGGGACAAGTACAGACAGAGGGACGAGGGAAATGTGGGGCTCCTATTCCTCATACACAACCTTATTTCCTCATGCCTGAATAGAGGCGTGGTGCTCTCCAGTTCTGATCAGTAAATCATATCAAGGTGCAGATAGAAGGTTCTGCACCAAGATGTGCAGGAATAAATCTCCAGTGCTGTCCATGAGTTCCAGAAAAAAGATGCTGCCCATCCTAAATAATTTTTATGACTGCCTGTAGAGGATATAAGATGCAAAGATGCAAATAAAAATCAGAGCAAGGTGGAAATATACAAATCATTATTAGTAATGATGTACATTGTTCTAAACCCACCTCCAAAATAATTTCTGTAAGAATCATGGTAAAGTTTCTTGGGGAAGCCCAAAGAGAATGATGGAGTGATCAGTTCTGATAAGGTTTTAAGGGTGTTCCCCTTCAGAAGAGGGGTAAATGCCTCTGGTGCTTCTGGCACCTGGCTGGGCTCATGAAGATGATGGCAGATGCAAATGGGGTGGCATAAGGTACAAGGCAAATCTAAAGAGACTTCCCAGAAAATACATTCTCCAGTTTAGGTAAAGAAGGAAGTAATTCAGTTATCAGAAACACAGGTGCACTTATTGACAAGACTGAAAGATACCCAATGACAGATGAGAAATTGTAAAACCTGTGTTTGTTTGACATTGCTTGTGTGAGGAAGAGGTGCTAGTGGTTATTTTGGTTTTGTTTGTTTGCAGGTTTTTTTTGTTTAGTTTTGCTTGTCTGGTTTTTGATTTTTTGGGTGTGCATTTTTTTTTTTTTCATTAACACATTGCTAAATATTTACTTTGAGATGCCCTTTGATGTAAAGATCAATATACATGAGAATGTGAGAACACAATCACAGGAAGACAGATAATTAGTGAATAGCAGTAGAGGAAAATTTTAAAAATAACATAAAATGTAGGTGAGTGAAAAGCAGGTTTTATAAAAGAGCAATATGTTTCATCTTTGCAAAAACCATGATCTTAAAAATGTCTTCTTAGCGGTATGGGCTTCCAAATATTCAGAGCTTTCTACTTGGTACATGTTTTTCCCCAAACTGTAAACAATGAGCTTTAAAAGCAATGCTAATCTTTCTGTATGTCATCTTATTCCTACTGGCAGGTGGGAACATGTGTGCAATGTTAAGAAAAACAGCAAAGTCAGACCCTAAAAGTCAACTGGAAGAATGAAGAAAAAAAAGTCCCTGAGATTTTAGGACAGACATGAAAATTAAAGGTGTAAAGGAAAAAGGATCATCCCTATTTCATATATCTCTTTCATATATCTATTTTTTAAAGGTTGTATTAAATCATTCCCAGTATTCAAAATATTATAATTAACAGATTTCTGTTCTCCTGCCATATCCAATTACTAAACAGAAAACTACTGCTATAAAATGCAGTCTGTGCTGCAGACTACCCCTATGTCATCAAAAGAAATTCCCTTTCTCTCTCTGACAGCTGCTGCTAAGTTAAATCTGTGCTCCTGTGTATCCTGAGATATATACCATAATATCAAAGTCAACATTTTTCCTTATGAAGTCAGCAGCTGGAAAAATCAATTTATCAATCAACTATTAAGCTCCTATTACTTTACATATGTATTTTGAGTAGATATTTAAGAGGTGAGGCAAAAATGCGTTTCTGCTAAGTATTTCCCTGGACAGTTTATACTTCAAAGTGCATTTCTCACTATAAGGACTACATAATCTGCTTACAGTTTTTTTAGAGTCAGAAACGTTCAAATCACTTCATGGACATTTTGCACTCTCCTTTACTCACTTTTTAGGCCATCACAAGTAGGATGACATGAAACCTACCAAGCACTGCTGTCCTGAGCCAGTTGAATTCCCAGCCACCTGCAATGCTGGCAATTCATTCCAGTGACATGAACTAAAGTGATTTTAATTGTCACACTGAAAGTGAATACAGGACTAAATGCCTGTGAAGCACATAGAACAAGCAGCTGGAGACTTCAATCAATGTTAATATGTTCTTTTAGAATCACAGAGGGAGAGTAATAAAGATAGTGCAGTGCACAAAAGGTTCAGAGGACTAAATCAAAAGCACAAACTTGAGCACGAGACAAATATGATCAAGGTTACAAATACTGCATGAGACCAATAAGTAAGAAAAAGTATCAGTGATGTGACAAACATGAGAAAGGAAAACACCTTTACAGTGTAAGATGTAGCTGCTGTACATCTTATTCTAATATACTTCATCATCTCGTTTCATAAAATTCATGGTGATTTAATGCTTTCTCAACACTGTCTCATTCTGCCAATCTGCTGATTTGCACTGCACTTTTTATTACAAATATGAAACCTGTAAAAACTGTGTCCATCCCAACATTAACCAAATGGCTATTCCCTTCACTGTTCTGGAGAATTGCTAAGGAGAAACGCCCAAAGCAATATCACAGAGCCTTTCTAATATATCTGACACTTTGATAGTTCAGCATGATAATGAACAATAATTAACTCACAAGTAAGTCTCACACTCCTCCCATCTCTCTGGGTGATAGAACAATGCTGTCCTGTCAGCAGTGGTTTCTATCTGAGAGCCCCATCCACATTATTTGCCAGATTTCACCTGAAGACATTTTCATAGACATTAAATTATTTATTTCTTTTTAAAGCAGTATCTTCAGTGACCAGGATCTGTCAATACATGAGTAGTGCAGAGTAACATTAAATCTGGAAAGGTTCATTCAATCACAATACATCCTTCATTTAAAAAGTCAGTCTGGAAAACTCAGATGAATTAATGTTGAGGAAGCAGCTGGAGGGTTTAACTGTAAGCATAGCACTATCTGTATATTGTTTTAACACAGAAGTCAGTGTTTGATGTTTTTTAAGATTTTAGTCAAAAACTCTCCTAGAAAAAAAACCTGAAATTATGAACTGAAAGTCCTCAAAAACATATTCTGTTATTTGGAGATCACTCACTCACATTAATGTATGCAAAGAATCAGACTAGCTTCTATTTATGTCACAGCCACTAATACAGTCAATACTCAAAATAAAGAACAATAAAAAAATCCAAACCCCCAGAATTTTGCTATCATCATTCATTAGATCACTACTCATATTATGAGAAGTGCTGTAGGCAGGAGGTTACTTCTCAAATGCTTTGACCACAATGAAAAGACCCTGGGTCAGAGCGTGGTGCTAACACTGCCAAGGTTGTGGGTTCAATCCCTGTATGGGCCATCTGCTTAAGGGCTGGGCTTGAGGATCCCTCTGGGCCCCTTGCAGCTCTGACTATTCTGTGATTCTGTGGGAATAATTGATTCTTGAAAAACTGGCGAAGTGGTGATGTCCCACACAGATGGCAAAGGAATTCTCATAAGAAAAACAGAAATAAAACTAAAAAACACAGTGGCACTGGTACTCAACTGCATCCATATATTATACCCAGTTATTACCCACCAGAGAGGGAAAATAAGCTACGTGACACGAACACTTACTGCACTCCCAGTCAGCAGTCCCTCTGCCCTGTGATTAATAACTCAGGTATTTATCATGGCTATCCCTTTTTTCTGCCCATCCTTGCATTAACAACTCCATAAAATAGGTCCTAGAATGCTGGCTGGGAACATTTTCTTTTTGCTCACGAGTCCCCTGCACAAGCAGACCTGCCCTGCTGCAGCCTGCTCCTGATGGGAAGCTGCAGGACTGGATGGAGGGGTAGCAGAGAGCAGCAGGTGCTGGTCCTCAGGCTCGTGTCCTGGAGTTCCACTGTGTTTGATGGGCAACCCCAGGAACAACTTCTGCCATATTTCATATTACTGACTTCAATGAATTTTCAAAAGGGACCACATCTAGACTTAGGCTGCAGTGGCAGCTTAAGCCTCCAGTACTAAGATGGAAAAGATTCCAAACAGCCCCCCTGGCCCATCTGTTGAAAGGACACCACAAGCTTGGAGAGATTTTATTGCAGACCAAACCCACAGATCTTCAGTTTATACCCAGCTCACACAACTGATGTACACTGAAATATGTATTTCTCCAAATATCTCTAGAAACAGCCAATCTGGAGGGGGAGAGAGGAGCAAGAAGGGGACAGTTTATAAGGAGAAGAGCACAGCCACGTTGCATGGATTAAATTCAAGTTTATGGCATTCCCTAAATTATGTGAAGCAGCTGGAAAATGAAGCAACCTGCAGCACTACCCACTCAAACATCCTCTCCTTGCCTTGGGGGTTTCCATCAGGTTTAAGTCTTCCTGCACAGCCTACAACATGTTCTAAATAAATATTAGGACACTTTGATGAAAGGAAAATAAATCTCTCTTGAATGTGGTATAGTTGGAAGCATGGCTACTTGCAAGATTTCACATTGGACAAGGTCTTACAAAATAAGTAATAGACAATAACAAGGGGAAAGAAATAGATGACCTAAAGATTAGCTTTACAGTTTTTACTTTCAGTAATTCATCCATTTCTCTTACTACCTCTTTAGTGAAATATAATCTGTTCAGTGCTCTGAAAGTGTTTAATAAAGTCCTTTTGCATTATTATTATTATTGTTGTTGCTGTTGTTAACAGAGGGAAGAAGGAAGGCAAAGGACAGGGCAGTCAGGACAGATTACTTGTGTAGATAAGCTTGAAATTTAGCAAAGATAAACTCGAGTGTGACAATAAATTACAACCAGCCCAGAAATAAGCAGAATGAAGAGGCTGGGAAGCTTTGCCCTGCTAATGGAAAACTGTGTGGGCAGGGCTCCAGTCTGGGGACAGCTGGTGGGGCTGGCACTGGTGGGGCTGGCACTGGGGTCACTTCAGCACAGCCTCTGGCCAGGAGGGAAGTGCTCAGCATCAAGAGACACCTTCCCCAAGCCCTACTCCACTGCTTCTGCCATGAGAGATGAGGAGGGCAGGTGCTGGAGATGCAGTGAGTCACTTACACCAGGCACACACAAAACTCATCACATGCCGCTGCATAAGGCAGGGGTGTGAGTAGATATGAGAATGTAGTCATTTCAGGCTACCACCCACCTGGATTGTTTTAGAAGCAGCAACTCAGAGGATGAAAAAAAAAAATACTATACAATTTGTGCCTCTTATATTAAATGAGAAAAGCTAGAAAAGTATACACAGAGACAGAATGCAATTAATTAACTATTAGAAGTTAAATTATAAGAATTTTTATTATGCCCAGCATCTTAATTTTTTATTATTATCATCTGGGGGGATGTGAGGTGTGATCAGCAATTTTTTTTGTTTGTTTCTTCTTCCTTCAAAATTCTTCTTTAAAATAAAAAGAGAAAATGCTACTACTTTTTACCAATATGCAAAATGCTCTTTTTTTCCAAGACTTGCAGTGTTGTGTTTACAGTTGGACTTGATGATTTTAAAGGCTTTTCAGATTTTTTTTTTTTACTGAATTATGACCAGAGGACCCTCAAACAACATTTTTTATCTTAAAACATGAACCCTCTTTTTCATGAAACAAAAATGTCGAGACTCACTTGATGCAAACCAATACAGATATTAGAAGTACCAGTGTTTTTTTCCTGCATTATATTAAATTATTCTTTCTTAATACCCAATGCATCTTTCCCTCTCCAAGTAGATTTACTTAAACTCACTTTATCACTTCAACTCCTCCACCACCTGAGAGAACATATATTCTTAGATAATCCTGATACCTATGACTATGAATGTTTCAATATTCCTTTTTTTTATTCTGAAAAACATTAATCACCCTCATTTCAGGAGGGAAAAAAGTTTTTTTTAAACTTCAAGAAATATTATATTGAGAAAATGCATCTCTTGTTCTGATCATTAAATTAAAAAAAAAAATTATTTTCGTAACTTCTATACCCAAATAGCATTATTCACTACCATGCCAAGAGACTCAGATTCTTCACATTTTTAAAAAATTTTGGGGTGGAACCAATTCTAGGCCCTCCTGCACGTTGCTGCACATCAGGCACTGCAGAGGGGGCAGAAAGAGCCACCAGAGGAGCACACAGCGCCTGCAAGGCACACTGCTGTCCTGGGAGGTTTCCTTTCCTACAGAAGGCTGCAGATGGCAGCTCCTGTGAATCTCCGGGCTCAGAGGCACTTGCTGCTGTAAGGGACCATCCCTGCACCTGCTGAGGAGGGCAGAGAAAAGGGAGGACCCAGATAAGAGCCAGCAGGGAGATGGATGGAGAAGGCTGAAGGCCATGACTTGGTACTGAGGGATGAGAGGTGAGGACACAGAAGGCTGGAGACATGGATTTAGGTTTCTAGAAGATGCAGAAGAAACACTTGGTGCAGTAATTTAGGGCACACTCTTTAAAACCATCTCCGGGGTCTCACATAATTTAAAATGGCCCTGCTCCCTTTCAGTAATTTAGGCTGTTAATGAGTGTGAAGCAAGATGATTCAAAGGGTATTACATTTGTTTCAAGGTACCAACAGGCAAAGTGGCTGTGTAGTGGGAACACTGACATAGTTATTGTCAATATTTTATTTGTATTACACATAACAAAATGCTTTTTATTTTTTGGTTGGTTTTTTTTTCCATAAAGTAGGTAACACGGGGTTGTCTTTAACTGGGGACCTTTGCATCTAATTTTAGACACATATGCAGATTAAAGCCATCTTTTCAGAAAATAAGTCCTTACAAAAGTACTCTGGTGAATGAAATAAAGTGCACCAGTTTAAATGCAAATTTTGATCTAATCACCTCCACTGAACCTTATACTTGTTCTACTATTAAAAGGAAAACCTAGCTGAAAACTAGAATTCAGCCCACAGAAACTATCAGCAGAAACACAATTCTGGAGAACATAAATTTACAGCTAAAGTTAATGACCTTTCTAGAATATATCAAGAAACCAACATAAAGAAAGCAGCAATAGATTTTCTATTATTCTTGGTAGTTTAAGTCTTTAAATCAATTCTTCACTTAGCGTGGTATTTCTCCTCCAAAACACTGCACAAAGAAAATTAACCATTATAAATAATGGTTTAATTAATTGACTTTTTAAAAATAAGTCAGTCCCTGTAGATTATCTGGCAGATAAGTATCAAGAAAAATACATTACTTAAGACAATTAGTGAAAGGTTCAAGAGTTCATTCCTGCTTTGAAACAGCATTTAGTCCTCTCCAAATAATTTCCATCAAAACTGGGTGGTTTTTAAATCCATTTCCTAATGATTTCCCATACATACAGTAATGCTGTACCTCAGTTGGAAGGGGCTAAACTGAGCATGTTCCACCTCCACCGTGGCCCATCTGTATATTGGGAGGAGAAAAAACACACCCAGACACCTCCCTGCTCCTGTCTGCCACATCCTCAGCGTCCCCAGAAAGGGAATTGTGGTGTTTGAAGAACCTCGAGGGTTCCTCAGGACCAAAGTGGCCCCTGGCACTCAGCTGCTGCCCTAGGTGACACTCAGCCTCTCCTCTCTGTGCCCAGGACATCACAGCTAGAATGAGAAACCTTGGTATTCTGATCCTTCATTTCCAGAGGATCCAGAAAAAAGTAGGTGAGGAAAATGAGATGGCAAACAGAAAATACGGCTAAAAAATAACCTGACCACAGTACAGGCTGGATGCTGTTTCAGTCAATCCTTTCTGTGCCTGCAGGAGCACCCTTTCCCCAGCAATAAATTCCAGCACCTGCTAGTTCCAATAAAGGTAATGGGCAATGGTACCATTCTCTGTGAGCAGAAGACCAGATACATGTCCAGGTTTTCAGATAAGAAAATTCACACATGCATATCTATTATTGCATGGAGTTGCATTCAATAGTCAATCAGATCCAGCAGCATCAAGGGTAAAATGATAATTCTGATTTTAAGAGTTCCACAAATACATGAGGTGAAAGGTTTAGAAGTGCTTTTTCAAAAAAAAAAAAAAAAGCCAAGAAAACTGATGCTATATAAAACACCACAGAGACATTCGAGGATATTTAATACTTTGGAGGTCCGACCATTAGCTTCCATTAGAATGTGGATTCTTTGAGAGTCATCACTTAGTATGCATTTGTAAATCCCACTGGGTGTCTTCCCAAGTTCCTTGGAAAATTTTGGCCAAGTGTGCTTATGGATTGGGAACTTTTGATTGAGTAAAATATTTCTGGCACCTTAAAGAGGCACTTCACTGCTGAGTGGAATCTACAACAGCATCTAGACTCTACTGCTCATTGATTTCTTTAACTGCCTCTGCATAGCTTTAAAGTCTCAGTGGTATTGTTTTCCTTTTGATGCCTTTGGATACAAATTCAGGATCCTTAAAGATGATCCATCTGGACTAAAGTAAAAATTCTGTAATTTATAAATTATATGTATCAAAGTATGTTGAACACATATAGATATACCTTTATGCATCTTTTCATATTTAGCACTGGTTATTCAAGAAATACACAAGTTACATGAATAAAACAACAACAGAAATAACCCTGTGTTGAAGAGCTTACAAGCATGAATTCTGCATAGAAAACCACACACAAATTTTTCAGACAAAGCCAATCTCACAGTGATGACATTAAAATACAAAATTACAGTCAGACATGACACCCTGGGGGAGTAAAATAATAACAATGAATGCTTGTATAACTTTGGGGAGAAGAGGCAAAAATGGGAGCATTCTGAGCATTTGTCAGCACCCCTCTTGACAGCACACAATTAAAGCAAGTTGCTCCCATGTCTGACCTTCCCATGGTTTGGTTCATAAAGCACAGAACACTCGGACAAAATGAACTTGACCCAACTGGACAAAATCAGATAGGGCATCTTCAAACGCTCTCTATTCTAATTAGTGTGTGCAGTGCAGCCTAGAGCTAGTCCAAGAGTCCTTGGTGTGGTGTCCCATTGCACAGACAGAAGGGATCTCACACCCACAGATCTGCTCCTGCTGGGCTGCCCTTTGTGCTGAGGTAGGCACTGCCCAACATCCCCTGTCATGGCAAGGGAAGAAGATAGTTTGCACATTTTAATGGGAAATCTATTGTTAAAATCCCTTAAGCCTCATAAGCAATCTGTAAGAAGCTTTTTTAAAAGAAAAAGAATTGTTTTCTCCATACCTCCCCAAAGAAAGTGTTGGCTTCAGCAGTCCATTAACAGAAATGACTGCAGGTGCCTATCTTTCCTGCTAAAATTAAAAAGCTTTACGCTTACTCCTAATTCTGTTATTTTTCATCATAAACATTGTCTTTCTAATCCTGAATTGTTCTATCTCTCAGTATTCCAATAGCAGCTCTCATTTTCTCTGCTACACATTTTTTCCTCAAGGTCCAGGATTTTCTTATCTGGTGATTAAAACTGTTTAACCAATTTAACTACTTTTCATAGTAGCAGCACATCAATAAACGGGAGAATATTGTTTTTTGGGTTCCTACTGAGAAGATAAAACTCAGCAGTCTCCCAGTACAATAAAGATAAAACACACAGTATCACTCAGGCCAGAATGCTGCAGAACAAAGTTGTATTTCATGCCCTTCACAAACACAGAGAAGTTACTTCCCAGGGTTGCAAACTCAGGAGTGGTCACTGTTAGCAAGTGACAGCTGGAAAGCCACACATCATCAGGAGGCAGTGACTGCTAGGAAGCCTGTAGCCATGTGGAAAATCTTGGGCATCAAGGACTTCCTGCAACCTGCCCAGCAGATTATCACCATGGTCATCCAGATTACAGGCAAATGTGATCAGGGAAGTCACAAAGAGGATTAGTACTTTAACCAGAGTTGCAAGATGACATAGCTTAGAATGGAGGTCTAAATATAGGCAGGGAAGAAAAAAATCTACTTAGTTATACAACCCATAAAATCACTTATGAAAAAGAGTGAAGGGCAGAAAAGCAAAGGGCTGGGAAGTTGTTGGGTGGGTGATGTTTATATCCAGCTCTCTTGAGAAGCTCAGGCAATTGTAATAGCAGCCAGGCATCTGAAACAGCATCTGAAACCAAGGAAGCCTTACAGTGAATTTATAGCAGACTCCCAGACTAAGACGATTTCTTTTAACCATGTCTATGGAACTCTCTACCCAGTCAGTTATTTTAACTTTGAGAGACAACTGTAAATACATTGCTAAGAGTAACTCTGCCATGTATCCTGCCTGATGCTGTATATCCAGGCATCCACTTTCTGCATAACTCTCTGCTAGGTAAATATCAGTCATACTCCAAAGTTAGAAACAGCAGAAAGATGTGAGGAAAGCTTTTTTTCTGCCAAAACTTGCTCATTAGGAGGTCCATAATGTCAATCAGTGAAGCCTCACTGACGGTGAAGTACAAACTGGTACTTCCTAGAGACTTCCTTTCTCCACTGGAATGCAGAACTAAGGCTGGCAAAACAAACTGCAGGGTTAATGAAAGGGAAGAAGATGCATGTGAGACTCACCAAGACAACAGGAAAATCTAAACTCAAAACGTGAAGAAAAACCTATTTTTTCCCTATTTTCTGTAATTTAATGAGAAGTTACAGAAGTTGAAGCTTCATAAAAGAGCATTTATTATATATATAGATATACATCTTTAATAATATATTAAAAATATAATCCTTTTATTTTCTTTATTTCATAGACAGCTCTCAAAATATGGAATGGGTTGGGTTTTTTCTTTTCAACTTGCAATTTACTGCCTTTCAGTTGTTGTTGGCTATTAGATTGAGAACTTAAGAAATCAATACACTTCACCTCATGTATCAAAAAGAATGAAGACATTCAATTCAAACAGAAAGAGGATTAAATAAAATAAAGCATGCCTAATTCATAATAAATTTGTTTCAGGGTTTTATAATTTTTTAATGTGAAAATCGGAGATGCATAACAGAAATAATTTTCAAACATGCAAAATAATAATGAAAACAGCAAGGGGGAAAAATAAGAAATAATTTACTTAATATTATTGTTTATCAAGCTAATAACACTTATCTCTGGGGCACAATGAATATGAATTAATGTTTGTATAACTCATGGAAGCTGAAAGGTGCTATTTGAAGTAGCAGGTATTAAAATATAGGTGTAGCTAATTCTTATTTTAATTTTCCATTTACATGGTAATTTTTTTTTATCACTGTTGCATCCAAATACTCGCACAAAAAGCTGAATTTGAAGCAAAAGGAAAATCCTTTTGTTCAAAAAATGACTTGGCTATGCTCAGTTTGGATTGCCATATTGCTAAACTGACCTATTCCACAAGAAGATGCCAAATGAGAAGCCAAGACATTTCTTTCCTGCCTGTTTACATAGACTGCAGCCATGCCCTGCAGGTGTTCACTCTTCTCACTTGGGGTTTTCATTTTTTCTTCTACATGTACATAAACTGCTGTGGAAGGACTTGTGCCCTAGGGGGCTGAGAAAAACGGCAGCCTTTTCAAAATAATCTGTAGCAGACTTTGGGGGGTGAGGGTGTGAGGGAAGCCAGCAGTGGCAGCTGCAGGGAATGTTTGTCCCAAAAAGCACATGCTGCTCCACTTTCTGAGACAGGCCAGGGAAGTCTGCAGCAGTCCTTGCCTTCCAAAACCACATTTATCAGGTCTCGCATAGAAGCTCTGCTGTTAGTACATCAGACACACAAATACATTTGAACAATGACTGAGTAGGCAATATTTACTATCTTTGCAGCTTATTTGTCATTTATCAAGCTATACCATCTTACCCACACTACTCCAGAGTCAGTGTCCTCCTGCTTCAGCTCCCCAGGCTCCCCTGGTAACCAAATTCTTTAGAGAAATCCTTTAATTAATTCCTCCTCCCACCAACAGTGCCTCCCTAGCTTTACACACCAGCAAACTATGGCAGAGTTTACCTACCAAGAAAAGTTCCTAGACCAAAATATAGCAAGCAAACAAATAAACCCCAAGATCTGTGCCTCAGCTCTGCCTCCCAACCAGCCTGTCTCTCATCTCAGGCTCTCACCACAATCTGCTGGAAATCCTCAGCTCAAGACAACGTGCTAATTTCGATATGAGCTGCCTTTGGAAAACTTTTTTACACACCAATTCATTCTCTGTTTATCTGCTTACCTTTATTTTCTCTTTCCATCAGTGTTTGTTTCATAATGCTGTTGAGATGAGAGCAAAAGGTCAGAGAAGGTTGTATCACTTTCCAGCTTTCCATCCCTCCTTGAAGAAGAGAAACCACATCTGCACATTCTGAGTGGTATTTGCACTAGCTCTGGTTCTGCCATGTGAAATGCTTCCCATTGTGCAGCTCACCTCAGGGCCCTGGAACTCGGCAGGGTCACCTGTGACACCTCTGCCCATCTGCACCGGGTGCAGAGGGAGGCTGCTCAAACCTGTGGGCTTTGGCACATGCAGAAACCACCCCAAAAAACATCACCTGCCTTTCTTGACTTGCAAAGGCATGACAATAATAAATATCTAAGACCACCAGAGGAAATTGGGCAGACTCTGTGAAAGCAGGGCTGATATAGACAACTGTGTCACCCATGATAAATCAGACGGAAGTATTCAGAAGCAAGTAGTGATTCACATTACTCACTCAAACCAAATAAAATGAAAACTTGCCATGGAACAGGATAACCTTTAGTTTAAGGACACAACCATAAATCACAAAATGAAGATTTCTTTTTAGAAAAATATTTCCAAATTTTCTGTTTCACCTTAAGCCTTTTTTATGACAATCACTTGAGGACTGAGAGGAGAGGGTAGAGGATTCCTTCATCCTCATTCTTATAAATACCTTATAAAAATCTTCAAAGTTTTTGAACGATCTTGGAGTTACCCAGACAGTGACATATATTTCATTGTTAAAACTGATTTGCTTCACGTTGACCATGAGTGCCAAGGGGAATTTAAACTCCTGCCTTGCAAAATAAACCATCAAGCACAGAAGTTGCTTTTCTATTTACAACAGAGAAATATCAAGGCTTTCAAAAAAAGTACACTGTCTACCCATTTTACTTTCCATCACAGTTTCTAAAATTAAATTTTACAGTCTGAACATAGCAGTCCAGAAGTGGGAAAAGGCTGGATATTAAATCTGCCAGGTCAGCCCAGGACTAACAGTAGCTCAGTAGCTCCATTCAGAAAACCAGGATTAGAATACATATTACCACAGGAGAGACCTTAAGAAAGTAGAAATCAAGATATTCCCATGGTGCTAGTTTAGGAATATGTGTATATGTACAGGAAAAATTGCCCACAACCCAGCCAAAGCTTTTTTTCTCCTTTTCCCAGCAAGTCGGTTGACATAATCACAGAATTTCTGAGCTGGCACATAATCAACAGGATGTGGATTTAAAAAAACAAAACATAACAAAACAACAAAAAAACTAAAAAAAACCAAAAACCCAAATCAAACTAACAATAAAAACCAATCAACCGCAAACAAACAAAAACAAAACAAAAATTTTGTTTCTGTGCAAACTAAGGTCTCTGCACAGACTGAGTAGCAGCAAATGGATCCTAACAATGGCAGGTGGGATTTTTATTCTTCTCTTCCGAACCAAGTTAGTCTGCTTAGCTTTCTGCAGAGAACAAGCCTGCAGAAACCACAGCAGTCTATACTCTTAGGTCAAACAGACATTGTTTGCATTAGGAGTAAAATAACTCAAAGTATAATCAAAACTACAGAGAAAACTGCAGAAAGTACAAATATGTCCTGCAGTTTAAAAAATGCCTTTTACCACGGAAACCAAAATGGATCAAAGAGAGGATGTGTTATTCTCTCTCCTCTCTCTTTGAGGCTATAATAGAAGAGTCAAGTACAAAAAACCCATTGGGAACCTCTGCACATTCAAAATTACTCTACTTCAAGTCACAATGTGTACTACTGAGGTGCTTAGTTTGATAAAGGTGAAATCTTGTCTCTAAAACTCTTCATGTTCTTCAGACCCAATCTTATTTTAAAGTAATTGACTGAAACTTAATCTCTGGATTCAGTCATGTAGAAAATAAGTTTGGACTACTAAAATTAGCAGCAAGTCTTCCCAGAGCTTAATGTTTTAAAATATTTTAACAAAAGTTTTTGATATTTTATCTCAGTAGCGTTTCCAATTCTACTTTCTAATAAAAATTAAAATACTTAACACTTAATATTCTTATCCATAGCAGGGTAAGTAAAAGATCCACATATTCTGATGCTTTGTACCAGACAAAAAACAGAGTGATATGTAGTTTTTCCTTTCCTTTAGCTGATTATTGTAGATTATTGTAGATTATTGTACCTGAAGGGGCTCATATGACACCAGGAAAAAACCCAAATATTTAATAGTATTTTTTTCTTCCTATATAATAAAATAAAATAATTAAAATTGCTTAGACCTTGGGGGTTGTTTTTTTATTTTTTTTTCCTTAGGAAAGTTATTACCTTCAGTTGTTTAGACAGGAGTTATGAGATCAGCCTAAAGATAATATAAAGCAACAATGTAAATTAAAAATTCAAGGCATTATAATTGAGTTTATAAGCTTATCACTTATCCTTTCCTATCAGGAAAAATAAGTGAGAAAATTAACTGGTGGTTTAGTCCAGAAGGACACCACTTCTCAAGCCTGAACCAGCTAATGAACATATCCACTTCCTCCCAAAATAATCCAAAAACCCACAAAAACAAAAATAACCAAAGAAAACTCCAACCCCCCCTGAACATATTTTTACCTATCTTAATTTAAAAGGAAATTAAATTTAATGAATTTAAAAGGAGAACAGAAATGACACACTGAAGGTATTGTCACGACCAAAGCAGAGGAACTGCAGGAGTTCAGGAGGGCATTTCTTGGGTGAACTCCCCGAGAGCCCGAGCACGGCTCCTTTCCATCCTCACAGCTCCTCTGGGAGCATGGTTCTGGGAGGCAGAGACACTGCTCAGCACCACCAGAACAGACCTCCCATCAGATTTCTGAAAACCATAGGAAATCGAGCCTAAGTAAAAATTAAAGGACTAAATCAATTACTTTTAAAACAATTCCGCATCTTTGGAGAAGACCAGAACACAGCTTTAAGTCAAAAGACTGAAACAAATCAAGTTATTCGGCATAAACCACTGACCTGGAGAGAAGCGATTATTTATGCTCTATTATACGCTCCGTGGTATTAAAATCCCTTGCATTATTACTTTTACACCTGCACTCCCCAGGCAGGAGCTGCTCGCAGCCTCCAGCATCCCCAACAGGTGGCGTCCGGAATCCCACGGCACAATTCCATCCAGAACTTGGGAGTAATCAAAAGCTTCTATGCAAAAGAGATTAATTTTAATTATTTTTACTGCTTGCCTGCTGAAACTGCTCTGGCCAAACTGTCTAACCACGCAGAGCAGATGACATAAATGGACACTGAAGAAATGTACATCTTAGAGAGCCTCAAACACCGACAACTGCATGAATCCATTACAGAAAAACAAATACAAAGAATAATTATAGATTTTAAAAAGGGTAACAGAACTACCAGGAAAGCAATAAGTAGCCAAAAACTGATTAAATATATTTGACAAGTCAGTTTGAGACTGAAAAAAAATTCATGTAGCAATTTTACTTTGCAACTTCAGACAGTCTCTTTTTAATTCCTGTACTAAATTCAAATACACAATTTTCTTAAAGACTAATAAAAAAAAAAGTAAAAAACAACAACCCTCTTTTTAAAAACACTTCCTTTTATTTTTCCTCTGGTAAAGTAATACTTTTTCTTCTTTGGGCTTGTGCCAATGGAGTATAGTAAACACAGGTAACAATATCTATAAGCCTAATTTCGTTTCACATTAAATTTTTATTGCAGTTCGGTTTATTACACAATTCTGCAAGCAAGACCTGCTGTGAATGAATGAAAAGAAAAAAGAGAAAGAAGAAAACAGTTCCAGGACTTGATGTCTGCAGTCCTGTGGACATGTTGCCTGTTACACCAAGCACTCTCCAGAGAGAGGTAACTCAGTGCTATCTGTGCACTACAGAAAGCAAGCACACATGTCCAGCAGCTTCCCCAAAGGCACACAACAAAGCAGGGAAAGACCAAACTGTATTCAATTTCCAAGCATTACACACCAGCCTGGAGTTTACAGCTTCTCTTCTCTGCATTTCCCCCTAAAACATGATGGAAATTCTGTATGCGATTTTTCTTATTCCATCTACTCATATTTTTTGAAAACTATGCTATGAAGATCGAAGTCAATTATGAACACTTCAGAATTACAGAACCTCCTGGATTTCAGTAGCTGTGGGTGTTTGAAAGCTTCAAGTTTGCTCATCTACATCTAGTTTTAAAAGAGTAAGAAAAACAAAACTGGTTACAACCATTTAGTAGAGCAAGATACCAAAGGAACAATTTAATTCTAGCTCCAGTGAGAGCAATACAGATGTTATGCTCTTTACTTTACTGGGAGAGGTGACAAACAGCAAGAGGAATGATTCCTGAGGGCAGCAGGTTTCAGAAGCATGCAGAGATCATGCATTTCTACTCTGCTACTGTTTGTATTCAACTAACTTTGATTTCTAGATTAGTTTGGAATTGGCACCACAAAAACATACTGTGGGAATGGTAAGGCAAAATCGAAAAAGGAGCCAGCCTAGGGGACTGCCAGTCAGTGTTGATTACATCTTCACAGTTCATGACCATCCCAGAGAAGCCTATTATAAATTCCTTCTGGAGGAATTTCTAGAACCAGCAACATGAAATCTCTCACTACAGGGCTTCCAAACTCCTTATGTGTTTTGAACAACAACTGTGAAGAAAAAGAAACCACAGTCAAGCTATTTGGAATGCACTGTTCTACCAGCATCTTGCTGTGCCCATTCAGGACAGACTTGAAATTTCTCAATCAGCATTTAAATCAAGTAATCTCTGCATGTTTTGATAAAATATATGTAGTTCTCATTCAAAACAGGACATTATGAAGAGCACAACACATTTTCCTAGCACGGAGTTAAACTAGTGACAAGCTAAGTTTTTTCACTTATATCAATAAAGCACTATAGAATATAATAAACCATTAAATAGAAATTAGTGCATACTAGGAAAAAACCCTGGTGTTTCCCCAAATACCACAGCCAGAACTCAAGCAATACAATCCAGGAAGAAAGAAAAATTGAAACTTTGTCCATATATAAGCAAAATTCATGGTTTTCTTCATTGGTAACCATATCTTGGTGCTATTTTTATTTCCAAAGAATGCAGTTCATTGTGCTACTGACCTAACATTATAATGTGTAAATAAAAGAGGGAGCAGCACTGAACAGTAAATATGAGCTCATCATAAATTGGTCACACCTTTTGCCAAGAAAATTTGGACCAGATCATCCTTAAGATCCCTTCCAGCCTGCTATTCTACGACCAAAGTCACCTCTGTAGATGACCCCAAGTTCTGATCAGGCTCCTGACAGAGAGTAGCAACAAAAAAAAATATTCATTAGGCTTGGCATCATCTCTCAACAGCAACATAATGAAAAAAGACTGTGAGTTACTCAATATCAAAACTACATTCCCTAAAAATCTCTTTTTTTGGTGTTCTTATTAGGGAGCAAACTTCTATTTATGGTAAATTATTAATTATATGATGCATTAAATACCACACAATTGTTTTTGTCAGTAAGACATTTTTGTTAGCTGCTTATGGTGAATCTTATGCATTTGATGCAGTCAGTGAGATTCAAACAAATTCACATCAAGTTTTGTGTAAGAAATCCCTCAAACTGCAATGTTTTTGACAACCTTTTTGACACAGTCAAAATTTTAAACACATTTATTTATGCAAATTAATCATGCGTTGTTAATCATAAAAATACTTCTTAATAGAATGGTAAAATAAGGCATTAATTGACTAAAATATTTCTAAATTCCTCAAAAACAATTTTGCTAAGTTGTATTCTCCGAGAACATTTAAAATGGAGCCAGGTGGGAATTTTAAGTATTTAGAGGCAAGGTGTTTGCCACAATTCATATATTTTCCAGTCACTTCAACACTTCCAGCTTTGTTATGCTTCACTGCCAGCAAAGTCAGTCAGCTTCTAGCTTTCAAACATCACTTATTAAAGATTTATACACTATGAAGGAATTTTTTTCACATTGTGTAGTCCTCTTCATTGGTATGATCTCATGTGAGTGTCTTTCCAACTCAGTTACAATACATAACTAAAAACCACAGACTTCTACAGAGGCAAAAAAAAACAAAAAAAAAAAAAAAAGAAGAAGAAGGTTTAAAGTGATTTTATTTTCCCCTTTTAATTTCAAGCTGTCTTTAGAATTATACTCATTTTTTTCCAGGGCCTGATCCAAAGCTCAGTGAATTCAACGGAAAGAGTGATCAGCTTCAATATCATGGGAGCAGGCTCATAATACACCATATGCCAAGTATGAAAGTATCCATCTGTCACTGATCCATATCTTGTTATTGTTATGTGCATTACAACAAGGGATTGGTTTTCTAAGAGATGAAGCTTGTAAAGGAGTTGCTGGAGGAATTTCTAAACAAAGGTTTCTGAGCACGTAAGCACGCCCAAGTCAGCAGTGCTAGCAGGAGTGTCTGACAGCATTTGGTGTTCACCTCTGCAGCTGTGCAGAAAAAGAGCCCTATAATAATCTACAAGCTCAGGCCTCTATTGGCTTTTGGGCTGCCAGTAAAGATTATAACTGATGGAACATTTCACTGCAAGCAAGAGCCAAGCAAAAATCTATGTGACCTTTGTGCACAGGGACAGAGGACTCCCCAGCAGAGCAGTGACAGGATCCCTTCACTGGTAGTCAGCACTGGTGTCATAGGGCCATCAACACCCTATCACATCATACTGAACTATCTGCCCTTGTTTTGCCTGAAAAAGCAGGAAACAGTATTTTCCCTAGTTACAAAAGTGTGATGGTGCAAGTCATTTTTAAAAGCATGCTGACAGGAGTATAAAGGACCCCTGCAATTAAGGATCTTGCTTGTTTAATTAACAATCCTTTTCAACATTACCCTACATCTTGGCAAACACACATAGCCCTCAAAAAAAGAGAGCAGAAGGTGGGCACTAATTCGAAGATCACCTCACCACCTCCTTTCTCTCCAAGATGAATCATGAATCAGTTGCATTAGAGAACATGCTGAAAATTCTTTTTTCTACCCCATCATCTTTGCTCACGAAGTAAAATAAGCAGAAGCAACTCTGCTCTGAAAGGGGTAGTCATTATGAGTGGGATCCTATATTTAGGTGCTTGCCCAAATCGTGGTAAGCCCCAAGAAATTACCCTGTGCATGTCTTGCCCCAAAAACCCACTTTCTCTCACATCCTTCTCTCAGAACAGCCTCCACAGGCAGCTGGCACCAAATTCACCCCTATAGCATCCTCCTCCAGGTGCCAGGAGCTGCTAGCCAGCAGCCTGTGTGCACATCTCCATCCTTCTCCCCAGCACCTCCCCATAATCCCTGTACCCCACTCCCACCCCTTGGTCCTTTGCTCCCCACTGCGCCAGCCCTTCCTTCACACTCCTGTTTCCCCATCTGGCACTCCTGCATAATCCCTGCTGTTATCCCAATGGCACACTCCCACACATTCACTATTTACTCCCCCAGCTTAATCCTACCTAACCTTGGCTAAATTCTAATTTCTGCTGCATTAACACAATGCATGTGCAAAACCCAAACGCCTTTCCTGGCACAGGCAGCCTCATACTCGGGAGGACAGTTAGGAAAGTAGGTCTGATTAAAACAGCCTTCACGGCAGCAGAGCTTGCCTGGGGATGCAACTTGTCACCACCTTGAAACAGCTTTTTGAGCTTGGTTGCAGTTATTTGAAACAGTGTTCTCTATTTCACCTTTGGCAAACTTTACCTGTCCAACTTACCTGAATGAGTGGGCACAGATTCATATTTGGAGTTGTATCTTTTCCAAATCCAGCTAAATAAAATAGAAATATTGTGGTTTGCTTTGAAAAGACAGGTGTCTGCTAAGGAAGGTAGGAACCTCTCTTGAAATGGATAATGTAAAACCCCTTCCTCGGAATTATAATAATTTTGAAATTAAGGGGCTTTCAGGCAAAAATATGGGAATACAAATAACAGTTCTTTACTAGGGAAATTAAAATAAAAATGCAATAATACATAAAAAAAACCACTGTCAGAGTCAGAATACAGCCCGACATCCTGTTGGTCCAGGTAGCAGACCCATTAAATGGTGTTTGAATCCTCCTGAAGTGACAGATGTGGTTCAGTTGAAGCAGTGATCCTGTAGAAAGGTGCAGGTTTCCTTTGAAGGTTCAGTGGTGGTATAGATGGGCCTGGGCTTCCTCTGGGAATTCACTGGAAAAAGGCTGCCTTGGTGTTCCAAATCTCAATTTTTATCTAGGTAGGAGATGATTGGCTCCTCCCCCTGGCTGGAGCATGTCTCAATGGGATGATGCAATTTTGTCAGTCATGCAGTGGGGCTCAATGGCCCTTTAACAGAAGATATTTTTCTGGACAAAGGATGGGTCATGGAAGAGATAAAGCAAACTACTCTACCTGATTTTTAGAGCTGGCCCATTAACAGAAGTGTCCCACCTTCCCCCAGAGTCATGGGTCATGGAAAGGAGAAAGAGCACTGCTCCACCTGGTTTCAGCAGATGGTGGTGGGATAAATACTGCTGGTTACATCTTGCACTGCAACCTAAGACATATTCTTATGATAAAATCTATTTCATACTGTAACCCAACAGTCTTCTCAAACACTATCCTAATTATCTAACACAAGAGATTAACACATCAAAACAGTGACGTCAAGCTGTTGAAGGTTCACAAAATCTTGTTTTGCAATATACCAACACCAAGTTTTTTAGTCCTTGGACAAAGAGCAACAGTTTAGATCTAAGTTGTTAGAGACATTAGGTTTTTTATGTCACTAGCATACAACTTTTCAATATATAATAATTTAATACAGGTAAAAATATGGAAAAATATATTTTTCATTTTTTGAACTATGGCAGCTAACCAGACAAAAGACCAAGGAACATTTTCATCAGTAATGCAGACAGAAAACATACAGTATTACACACCTGTCCTGGTCATATTACAGATGGCAGGTCAGCAATGAAGAAAGTACCTGAATGACTAAAGAGGAATTTATGCACTAAGCAGGTTACAGGCATGTGTGATGAAGAGAGGTGCTAACCTTACAGAGCAGAATAAAAATTTAAAAGCCTGTTCGAGGATTTCACAACACTACCTCACCAAAATAAAAAAAAAAAAAAAACAAAATCTCCAAAGAGTCACAGGATATTCTCAGTATATTCTCCTACTGTGCTGCTCATCCATATAAAAGGAACCACCTCCAGGCAACTCTGTCCCTAAAGATCTGGGAACTGTATGTGCTTTTCCACTACATGTTATCCTGCTCACCTCCTTCATCTACCAGATAAAGGACTTAAAACAAACATTACATACAACAACAACTCACTCCTCTCTCAACTTCTCAAAATTGAACAAAGATTTTTGTTGTTGTTATGAGGATACAAAATTTTGCTCTGCTAGGATGACATTTAAGCTCCTTGGAATTACAGTGATTAATTTCATCAGTCATTACAAGAGTGGGGTTCCCCCTCTTTGGTTATCAGGGAAAATGTGTGGCTTATAGGAAACCCAGACCAAGTTCTGTATTAATTTCTTGTCTGACAGTTGAATTAATTCTTCCCTTGGTTTGTTGTTAACAAGCAAACTGATCACATGCTACTGATTTTCATTTAGAATAGATACTACCATCCTTTCTCCTCCTAAAAACTTCTGTCTTCTTTCTTACAGGAACTTCAACTTGAAAGGAATGCAGAAAAGGGAAGTGGAGCAGTTTGTGCACATGTAGGATGTCCTTACTGGAGATTACTTCAAAAGACCCAGGAAACAGAACACAAAGCTCAGGACCAGTTTGAATTCCACAACCTAGCTACAGGTAAGAACACTCACTTTAAAAACATGAAAAACTGAACAAGAACTGACAAAGACAACTTGAAAGCATTTGTCTTGCTCATGTTTCCATAGTTCCTACCCCTGCCTCCATAATTCAGAAAATTATTTTGAAGTCTATTGTTACTGAATAATTGATCTCAGTGAAGTTATGCACCTAATGGGTGATATTATTTCACCATACACATCTGTTACTGGCATCACTAGACTGGATCTCTGTTACTAGGTCAGAAACACGATTTCATTACAAAATTGGTTGCCAGTATTTAATAATTTTATCTGTCTTCCAATGGACGACCTGTGATCAGCAAGCTGCAAGGATACAAGGATAGCACTGACTTCATTTTTCAAATAGTCCCATGGACATCCACTCAGCAGCATGTGAGAGACAAGAAACAATTAGTGTTTGCTTGTGTTTTTCAGCAAGGCTGATGCAGAACAAAGCCAAACGTTTCAACTTGTCTATATAACATCATAAAAGTCATTGATGTTTTGTTGCATTGAATTTATTTTTTTTTTTATTTTCAGAAGCATACTTTATCAGAACTGCATTTATTATTCATATTGAAGTCCTGGCTCAAAACTCACTGTGCTAGTCTCCTACAAAGCACTGATGAAAGATGGTTCTGGATCGCAGAATTTACAGTCTACAAGACAGATGAAAGATGAATATAAAGAAGCCTGTACTGAGGAACATGACTGCTCAGAGTGCCAGAAACTGTCTCATCGCAGTGATTGCTAAAGAGGTTAAACCAGTCCCCATGCTCATTTCACCTCATTTTTAAGTGAAACGTTGTTGAGTGCCAGGTTTTTCATATGGAGAGCACGTTCCCTAAAACTGCACCTGGGATACACCCATCTCAACAAAACTCCCCAAAATCAGTAGTTTAAACTGCTAATTAGCCTTCTGAATGAAATTATTGCAGTCACTTCCCAGCTCATTTAGATTCGAATTGGTGACAGAGGAGAAAAGGAAGCATAAGTGATAAGTGAGTTATACCACTTATATGACAAATTACCTAGAAATGCTGAGTGTTTTTTTTTTCCTGAACCCCTGTTACTTAAAACCTCCCAACAGATCATTCTATATGAAATTATTCCTGGATGAATGACTTAGTTGTGTGTTTCCTTTTGTTTGCTCTTTGTAGTTTCTGTTATTTTTACAGATAGAAACCAACACTGTTAATCTGTTTCATTATTTTCCGTCATTTCGATCTGGATCCAATAAAAAATATTTGATTGTTATGAAGTGAATTTCCTTTTCATGCTCTCATGCTTTCTGTAGTGTTAGACAAAACTATGATAAATTTAAGGGTGGTAATTATGTTATTGAAATCATATATCAAGCCTCTAATGGTAGACAACCTAGACAGGGACAGAAGAATGGACAATCATGATTGTTACCATTTTCTTTTCCTCCTTTTATTTCAGAAGAAAGCCACTGCAATAGGTTATTCACCTTAATATTTAATTAAGCCATGAAATTAAGCTACTGTTTGATTTTAATACTATTCAGGTCTTTTATTTCTTCAACGATTCTTCTGCATTATNAAAAAAAAAAAAAAAAAAAAAAAAAAAAAAGTGAGTGTGTGGATATGCACAAACTACCACTGGTCAGCTCCTCTTGAAAATGAGCAAATTCTGCCAGGAAGTAAATATCTCCCCCATTGACACATCAGTTCCTTCCTCATTTTTCAAGATAATTAAATTTCATAGGCATCTTTATTCCCCAAACACCTTCCAAGAGAACAGAGACACTACATAATCTATGGTTTTGTTATGACACACACTGAATATTTAGTTCACTTTCTTGCTTTTCTTCTCTTCCAGCAATACCTTTTACCAATTTCCCTGTCTCTGTATCTCTGGGCAATCAAACCCCTATAATTTATAGAAAAGTTTTACAGAAGAGCTAGACATACAAGGCAGTGCAATTTGGGTATAAATGAGTATTTACAGGTACAAAAAGACCTCAGTGAAACACCAAATTCCCCACAAAACAGACAAAGAAACACCAAAACTTGCTGTCTCAGAGCAGTCTACTAAGACAGGCAGTTTTCTTAAGCTCAGTTTTTTCTTCAAACTTTGTAAGACTACTGAACGTGAGGGGGAAAAAAAAAGAAAAGAAAAAAGAAAAAGTAGATACTTTATTGCATCCTAAAGCTTTGCCTAAAGCAAGGTAAAGGTGATAATGAGAAACATCTTCTTGGATGCATTCTCAGGAAAACCACTCTTGAAAATGGCTTTTGGGAAAACCATTACTGTGTACTGCTATACTGCTTAAACTATGCTTTCTACAGCGCCATTTCCTGTGATACTACAATTCCTAATAATACAATCAAATATATGCTACTAAAAATCGAACTTTTTCTAAATTACATTATTAAATCTTTCACACATAATTGAAACTGGTTAAAACATCCACTTATACAAACATTTCTGCTTCTAGTTGGAAATTGTGGGGAGAATAAAAAAAAAAAAAAGACGCTGAATCAATAAAACTCTCTAAAGTAAAGCATAACCCCACTAGATGATCTTTCTAGCAATATGGTCAGTCTTGACTTCCCTGGTAGTGACAGTCCACAGCATCCAGAACATGTCTGAAGTGATAACTGAAGATTTCTGTCTCATTTGAAACACAGCTGTATAAATTGTGTACATTGAGAATATGCATAAGGCTACAGCCTGAGGTCTCCAACATTTTGGAGTTCCTTTTCATTGGAAATAGGAAAACACAGTGTTAATCTCAAATGTGGACAATTATTTGAGCTTAAATTATCCGTAGTTTTGAAAAGCAATTTTTCATTTCTTCTTTTCTCTCACACAATGAACTTACACAGACAAGTATATTTTCCATTGATAATGCCAGGTTTAAAATATGCAAGACACTTTGGGAAAGGAAAACAGCAGCTTTCAGGCATACATAGCAAAAAAAAAAAAAAAATTGCTCATGTTTGTTTCTTTCTGTATGGAAAAGCCACCACATTTCAACCTGCTTTTTGCTAGTGAAAAACAAGAAGTAAACCTTGGTTAGCTTAGAGAGAGGCTGAAAGAACTTAGTTGTTCTCCCCTCTCCCCTTTGCTGAATACCAGTTTGAGATGCTTATGAAAAGATGTCATTTTAACATTTAAACACTGCTACCCCACCTTTCAGTGTCAGATGCATGTGTCAAGAACAACTTGGACATGGTTGCCCAGAAGATTCTAAGAAATCTATACGTACATCTATGCCTTTCTTGAGGAAGTTTGTGTTTTAATAAACTGAACACACAAGCCACTGATCACTCCTCTGTAAATCAGATACCTTGCTGCAGGCTCAGTTGCTTAGATACAGAGTAATCGGGGTAAGTGAATAAATCAAATTATCAATAACATACACGATTGCATCCTATTATCGAAACAGTCAACTAAAGTAATTTTTAGATTAGTTAGAAATGAGACATTTGAAATTTGCCGGGCAATATGAGATGCCAAATAATTAAATGAACATTAGTAGACATTTTAAGATTTGGTCATTGCAGATACATTGGAAGCATCATCGTTCTGTTTCCAACAATAATTGCAGGAACTACTCATATAAAGTATCTCTCCAGTCATTCTGAAATAAACATTCTACATGCTTCACAAATTGTTATTCTTGGTACAAGGTAAACCCTTATGAAATGAACTTCCAATGTAACCATCTGAAACCACTCAGCTTGCATTGATTTTACTGCATTTGACAACAATGCAAGACTGAAAAGATGGGGAAAGTTCAGCTCACAGCAGAGATGATTAATAGGAGACAGAATAAAGGTGCACAAAATAGCGTATGGAAGAGAAAACGCAAATTAGGCGCTTCTAATTGCTCTGCCTCCTAATGCAAGAGCAAAGGCCAATCAATGAATCTGAAAAGCAGACATTTTAAATTAATGAAGGAAATCTTTTTACACAAACTATAATTAATCTTTGAAAATCACTTCCACAAAGTAGAAAACCTCACAGCTTATTGAGAAAAGATATAGATAATGAGAACATCTGTTTGTACTTAATAGGATGATAAATAAAATAAATTGATTATTGATGGGAGCTATAAGGGGGCCTAAAGGAAACCACTTTTTAAGAAGAGCAACTTGTTCTGTCCTAATCAAATAAAAGAATTGTTATGTTCCTTCTGGAGCTCTCTTAGAGCTTACTATTGACAGCTATTAGAGTATATAGGTAATAACTCTAAGATGATACAACACTTTCAAGTTTATAGTCTTCCAGAAAGAATCTGTGAAGTCATTAATCTCATTGCTTGACTCTCCCTAGATCTCACTAGATAATTCTAGAGGCTTTGCTGCAAGATCTGTAATGGCAATGACAGCTGCTGTCCCTGAGGACCTGTTTTCTTTTCCTTTTTTCCTTTTTTTAAAATTTTTTTTAACTTTCAGATTTTAGTGTTTCTGAAGCATTGGTGATATTGGTGATAATTTCCTCAAATGCTGAGAATGAATCTTACAAGAGGAGACTCTGTTGGACATGATATTTAAAAGCAAGGAAGAATATGTTAAAAATGTGAGATCTGGGGCAGCCTTGGCTGCAGCGACCATGACATGATGAGGTGCCTGTGAGAAATGCAGAAGGTAAATACCCAGATTACAACCCTGGACTTGAGTAAAGCAGACCTTGGCTTGTCCAGGAACCTGCCTGGAAGAATTCCACATACCTAAAAAGAACAGGGCCTCAGGAAAGCTCGTTGATTTTCAAGGATACCCTTTCCTAAACTCAAGAGCTATCCATCCCAACAAACAGGAATACAAGCGAAAGGCAGCAAGAGATATGCAAAGATTAAAAAGGAGCTCCTGACAAGACCCAGGCATAAAAGAGAAGTGTACAGAATTGGAAGTAGGGGCAGATGACCCAGGAAAATGCAGATGCTGCCCAAATCAAGAAAGGCTCTTGTTTGGTACAGAAAGCAGCAAATGGAAGAGTGAGGAAAATGTAGCTCTGCTGCTGAATGGAACAGGTGACACAGTGACAAAGGACACAGAGAGGACACTGCTCGAGACCTTCCTCACTTCTGTCTATACTGGTGGCTGTGGCATTCAATAATCACAGGTCTCTGAGATAAGCTGGGAAGTCCAGAATAAGGAAGACTTACTCTTGATGGAGGAGAGTCAAGTCAGGAAAACATTTAAACCAGATGGAGAGATACAAGTTCATAGGACTTGATGGGTGTCACTCCTGAGTGCTGAAGGAATAGGTCAATGTCATTGTAAGGCCATTCAGTCTTTGACAGGCATTGCTGGCCAGAAGAGGTTTCTAATAAAGAAATCATATACTGCTTCTAAATTCCACAATGGCAGGGAGGATGGTAACTATAAGCTACTCGGTTTCACCTTGATCCATGGGATAAATATGGAGTGATAATCCTGAAATCCATCAGCAAACACATTTGAAAGACTGGGACAAGAAGGTGACTGGATGCAGGCAGCAAATATTCATGAAGACATCATGCTTTAGCAGCACAACAGCCTTCTGTGGTGAAATGACTGGTCAGCTGGGTGAGAGGGCAACAGCAGGTATTTATCTTTATTTTGGCACAGCTTTCAATGCTGCTAACACTCTTAGAGATGACCTACTGAGGTACAGACCAGATAAATGAAATGAGGTCAATTGAAAACTGAGTTAAATGCCAGGTCAAAGGGTTGTGACCAGCAGCACAATGTTCAGCTGAAACTCAACATCAGTGGTGTATCCCAGGGGCTGATACTGGGGTCAAATCTATTAAATACTTTTGTTAGTGACCTGCATGAGGGGTGGAAAGCTCCCACAAGTCTGTAGGTGACATGAATAGAGTGAAGATAGGAGGTGTGTAAATACCTGGAGGGATTGAAGATGATGGAGACAGACTTCCCAGTGGTGCCCTGAACCAGGACCAGAGGCAACAAGTACAAAGAGAAACACAGAATAGTGAAGATAGTCTACCACTAGATTTAAAACATTCAAAACACAAGCAGACAGGTCCTGACTGCCCCGCTCTTGGCTGACTCTGCTCTTTGCAAAGTGTTAGACCAGAAGATCTGCAGAGGTGCCCTCCTCTGCTTCAGCCAGACTGTGCTTTCAAATTAATTGTAACAGAGCATCCAGGAACATTCACAATATTGGAAGTCACAGTTTTCTGAAGATATCGAGAAAAGAGACAGCAAGAACTGCTGGTGAAGCCCCAAATCAGAAATGAGAGTAGGTGTTTCCCTCAGAGGAGACACCCCTGAAGGCCAAGGAACCCCCTATGATTACATCAGGTACAAGCTTATGTGACTTTACTAAGACTGTAAATAACAGATAATGGTAATCAAAACAAATAAAACTTTAAAAATTCAGAAGAGTTGGCCTTTTTTCATCCACCCTGAGATACACAGATACCAATTACCTAACTACCACATTTCTCACTACCACACTTTCATTTCAGGTCGGGATACATCAACCAAATCTCTCAAAGGCAAGAGGAAAGATATTTTCATCTCTTGAGCTCTGCCAAAGACTAGCTGCTTCACAGCAAAAATGTCTCAGTCTTCCGTATTTTCAGCTACCTCGGCCTAGGATGGAGGCCAGAGGAAACCTTCTCCCATGGACCAGGGAGCACAGACCAGAGGAGCACTCCCTGTCCCAGGCTCAGCATGGCTCTGTCCTGCTCTTGGATATACCTGTGATGATCAGGCACAGCAGACCACAGGGACAACACAGCCGAAGCAACCTGCTAATTTGACATGTCCTCTAAAAACCAGGTCAGAGTGCCTTTAAGCTAAATAAATCTTGTTCTGCTGATCTCATAAAAAAATGGCCTTAGCTTTAGGCACTGAAAGTAATTCCCCTCAAATGACTGAATACTTTTTTTTGCAAGTCTTTTCAGGAGTGATAGAAATATTAACAAGACACAGCCTTACTAGCAATTAAACTCTTGGAGGATTACAAAGCACATATTTAATTATTTTTTTACTCCACAAACTACAATAGCTACCTTTTGGGCCATGTTCTAATTAAGTATTTTTAAAAGCAATTTCTATTTCACTAGAGATTATGAAGCAAGTAGGTTTTATTCTCTTTACTTTGTTTTGACAGCTTACTCTAATACACTTCTTTACCTTAAAATATTTTATCACAGATCTATAATTAAGGAATAAAGAAAACACAGTAAGACTACTTCCTCTCTATTCATGTCACCACTAATCAAAATATCTATGTACATACACCTGATTATTTGCATAAATTTTGGGGTAAACATGGTGATTTGGGGAATTCCCAGGAGTTTGAATCTATAATTTATCTGGCCTTTCAAGGATATGCTAGGTATCTCCAAGGGAGGTAGTTTTCTTACTAAACAAAGGGAAAACCATGTTTCCGAAATTATCTCTGTTAGATATAAGGGAAGAAACGTGTGTGAAAAGCTTTTTCAGCACCTTCAGCCTTTGAAAGGTCTAATACTGGCTTGGCTTGAGACCAGCATGACAACAGATGTCTTAAAACAATGTTTAATTGATGAGGATACACAGGTGAATAAAAGCAGACAATGGGATCAATTGAAACATCCAGCTGAATTTTTATTACTTTAACAGGCTGAACATTAATGCATCTCTAGTGTGAAGAGGTGAGAGTATGACTGATACATGACTCATAACACAACAAATCCATTAGATATAATTTTCCTTACCAACAGGAAAACCTCCCCTGAGAGAGCAGGAAATTGCTTAACTCAGAACTACAAAGATTTCAGATGTCCCCTTTCCCCCAAGCAGGCTAATCCACCAATAATATCCCAGATTTCTGTTTCTGAAAACTATTCTTGAGACCTCTGTATTTAAGCTGGTCCTTCAGCTATTCCCTTACCTGCCATTCAGGCAGCATTCTAGCCACAGAGAGCTGAGCAACACAAAAACGATTTGCCAATACCCCACCAACTATTCTGGCATCCCGTTTCCCATCCCTTCTTTAAAATAGGATAGGCTTGGTACAACTGGATTAGCAAGCACTTTTCCCAGTTCTCATGTGGAAATGATGCCTACATGTTCAAATATATCAGTAACACGGAAGAACTAAAGAAGTGGGTGCTGGCTTGGTATTTGATTCTAGGCAAACAAGAAATCGCAACAGGTAATGCATTCTAAAACAGAAGATAGAATGCATATGTGGAAAACTCTTTTCCTGGTTTGTATTTCTTCTCTCTGTAGAACTAATGATGTAAAATAAAATGGCTAAAAAACCCTAAGTAAAATGAAAAACAAACAAATGTACCTGCAAGCATTTCATCAGCCATTTGTGCAACCCCCAGAAACAGCTCTCATTTTATCACAGACAGCAGCATCACCTCTGGAACAAGGGAGTTAACTGCACAGTTCAAACAGGAATAAGACCACGCTGAATGAAGGTAAAAACCTTTATTGCTGGTAATGCTACTGAACAGATACAACTGCACCCAAATTTAACATGTATCAATCACTTACAGCCTGAAGTAGAAGAACCATTTGATTTTTCCATGTATTACACTTTCCTTTGTTCCTAGGCATGGAAGGAAAACAACTCAAAAACTATTGACTGTCGAGAAAAGAAAAAAACAGAATGCCACCACTTTTCTAATGCAATTCTCCCTTCTTGGATAAAAAGGGTCATGATTATGAAGATGATGTCAAGTTGTGTGTGTCTCACTGTTATAAAAGCAGGATGAAATTCCTTCATTTTACAGGCAATGGCTACACACAACAACAGCTGCAAGACCGTCAGACAAATAATGTGTTACTATATTAGGCAGCTAAAATTAAAGTGGATTTGTCCTTCAACATCAGTGAGGTCAGCTTATAAACTTTTATTCTCTGAAGTAACTGAGATCTCTTTTGTTGTTTTTTTTTTCATCTCTTCCACTTAGATGAGATATAGTGTGTTAACATCCTTGGATAATGTCATTATTATCAATTGCTTTCAGAAAGTGACTGTGATTAAAATGATTAAAATTATCATGTAAGATCTTGAGTGAGATAAAACTTTAATATTTTCAAAAGCATCTTCAGGAGGGTGTAGCTATAATTTAGTCTAGTTTTGGAAAACAGACAGAATTACTTCACTTAAGAAGATACGGGTATGGTTTTGAGCAATAATTTTTAAGGATTGCTGCTACTCTATCTCCCCAAGATAAACTGAAAGAGTGAGAAACTGAGTGAGAAATCTGAAAGGAATGGATTTCAAATATTATTTTAAAAAGTTTAATGTTTACAGGACAAAGGTCTAACACAGAGAAGTAGCACTGTATTTCTTGAGTGAACCATTCATTATTGGACAATAAGAATAAGAATAATTCAAAAGACATCACAAGTAAGTGCATGAGGCAAAACAGTAACATTTCTCCTTTTCTGAAATACAAAATAAGCATCGTGTCCACTCTCAAATCTGAGCTATGATGCTAACACGCTTCATTTGCTCATTATAAATGTATTTGATCATTATATTTTCAAGCAGATGCAGAGGCTGCCTTTGTCAGGAACGGCAGACTTTGACAGAACAAATGACAAACACTTTCTACTGTTTTTCAAAACAATTTATTTTTTTCAGCTATTTACCCATTTTTATCGACCTCCAACTTACTTTCAAAAAAAAATAGCAATTCAAACTCTAAAATAGATAATCTGACTACAGACATCATAACCGTATTAATTAACCAGTTAATTTTTTCTACAGAACATTACTTGAATTAAATGCCCATTTTTTTGTGTTTTTTTTTTCTAGGTGAACTTGGTGTTAATACAGAAAAATCCTCTCATATCACAGTAGGCTCAAGGTGTCCTAAGGACATGTGCTCCTGCCAAACAGCCACTTTTACCAAATGACTGAGGCCTGATATGAAGAACCATCCGTTATCCTTATGGGACAACCACAAACAGACAGTGCAGATAAAGAAACAACATATTTCTTAATTTACAATCTGTTACCATAATATGGATGCATTATGAACAGGCAGTAGCTTTACAAGATGGCATATTACTTATTCATTAGACCATTAGATCTTCATAAAAGCAATGCTCTGAAAGCTGCTGCTCTATTTGCCATGTCATGCTCAATAGAAAGAAACAAATGTTAGTTTATGGGAAATCCAAAGAGTTTAGATTTTTTTGAAGAAGATATTTCATTTCTTGTTTGACTACTGATTTTGCCATGAAGTTCCAAAACAGTCCAAATTTAATTTTTTCTTTCACTTTTACTCAGGCAGAGTGCCTTGTACTAACAATGCATTTAAAATAGCTCTCAGAAGTGGAACTTAAACCCTAAACATGCCACAGGAAAAAAAGACTTGGCGCCATCTTCCAGTAAATTATTGTCTCACCTCACAGAGAAATTTGGGCAAAGAAATCTACAGTAACTTTAAGCTTTCATTTGCTTCCAATAAAAGAGTATTTAGATGTTTTTGCTTAAAGAGTTGCCTCAAACTGGATAAAACCAGTCAAAGTGGATTATGGTCTTTATTGTCCTTTATGTGGAAAATATACTTACTGACCAGAACAATCCCATCATTTATCTTCAAGACATTTTCTATGGGTTTATCCCACTTTGGAACAGGATTTTCTAGCTCCTTGTACTAAATTACATCACTGAAGGGTTTTAGTGTTCAGATTCCATTTCATTTTCATAAATACATGAAAAGTGGCTATGCCAAGAGTAATTGGTGATTAACAAAAGTACATGGCCCCTACAAAACTTTATCTGGACATTTCCAAATATACAACTCAAAACATACTGGTAGAAACAATTATGTTAACTTAGGCTTAAAAGGAAACTAAACAACATTATTCCACTTTCAAGTTAAAAACCAAGAGTAACCAGGTTTGATACTACTTTTTAATGTTCAGAGAAGCCATTTTCTTTTTATTTTTAAATATTACATTTAGCATAGTGAAAAACTGAACAGCCCCTTTCAGAGGTACAGATTTTGTAGGTCTATCACATGCAATCAAAATTTTACATGTACAAGACTATTGGTTTGCTTTATAGAAAAAAGTGAAACTTTTATATAAGAACTTCTGTAAAAGTTATTGACTCATTTAAATGTTGGATTTATCTCTATGAAATTACTTGCAATAAATTGAATGATTTTGCAAACTATGTCTGACAATTAGGTCTGAAGTAGTTTCCTTAATTAAAAAAGCCAAACAAGCACCTAAGAAAGCCCTCCTGGCTATCAGAGGGAAACTAAAGGCCAAACAGGTCGAGAAGAAAGAATCAGGAGTTCAATTATGCCACTGTGAAAACTGCATCATACTTTTATATTCTTGCATTGGAGCAGAAGTAAGTGTACTATAGCAGCAAAAAGAGGGTAAGGTACTGAATCTATTGTTTCCACGTTTTCACATCACACTTGAAAACCACTGGGTAAGGTCCATTACCAAGAACTCAAGTGCATTGGAACATTTTCTGTAGATTCACTCTACATTACACCCCTTCAGAGAGAGAACATGATCCCAGAGTATCACAGAAGAAATGAAGATACCTTTCACTCAGGTGAAGAGGCCAGACAATGCTTCTTTCCATCACACTGGTGTTCTCCAGGCTCAGCCTGCTAATTGCATTAGACTCTGAGCCAACTGAAAAAACTAGGATCCATACACAGAAAAGCCTTGCAGTTCCTTTCTTTTTAAAAGGCTGCTTCATATACTGCTAGAAAACCTTCATTAGGGAACCTCAGCTCCCCATTTCCCACAGCCTCTGACTCCTTCCACTCAGGTCAGTGTGGGCACTCACCCCCTCCTCTGTGGCAGACATCACACCCTCAAAGAAGAGAAATAAGTTTCATTTGGAGTTGGAGGCAAGTAAGCAAAATAAAATAAAAAAGTACAAATCAACAGGCAAAGACAGGAGTATTAATACAAATACCACAGCTGCTCTGAGTAAGGACCTGCTCCCTAGCACTGTGTACACTTTCGAGAACATGGGTCATGGGATTAAATTCCCTTCATTGTTCAGATATTCCAGAAGCAATCCTTATGCATTCTAGCAACCCCTATGCAAATATGGCCTCACACAAGCACGGGCCACTTCTGCTGCACAAGCTGTAGATGTCTACCTCTGTTTTCCACCTTCCCTCAGGCTTTTGTAAAGTTTTCAGTGAAACCACTCCCCAGTCCTTTTTCAGGATCCTAACATTACTCAAGTGATGGTGCTTCACTATTCACATTAAAAGACTGTAGTAAGTCAGCTGTAGAGTTTGCTTGGTTTTTAAAACAATGTTTTTTGCTACTCAGTTTCATCTCACACTTCTAGTTTTACTTTATTAAAACTCAAGTTATCCATTTAAAAAGTGAAATTAGTGAAAGCTACCTCACAAACCAAACAATTATTTTTTTTTCAGAAAAGTTAAGGAACTACAAGAACAAATATAAAAAATAGAAGTCATAAACCAATCTAAATTAATGAACACAGAAAAGCATAGCAGCAGAACAACCCTATGACCCTGTCACCCAAAGCCACTGGTGAGGAACAAACCCACAGCAGAAAAGCTCTCAGTTCATCAAGCCAGTGCTATAAAAACCACAGGTCTCATTAACATTAATCCTGTAACAAGTGTCAGAGACAGATTGTATACAGAAAGATTTCACTGCATGTTGCTTTATCAAACCAGCTACATTTCTAGTGCCTTTTATTACTGGCACCTCTGAAAATAGATTCTTTTTTCTAGGTTAGACTATAGAAGTAAAAACTGGTCTCCAGACAAATAAAACAAGCTACTTTACGGAAAAATCAATTTGCCCTGATATGAAACAGAGAATACATGGTGGCATTGGAGGCTTATGCTTGAAGAACCCAGGGATAGTTTTCAAATCCTTTCAGAAGCTACATCTCATTTTCAAATCTATATACACTGTATTGCTGACAAAATCATGCTTTCTATTTTCTTACATTCTTACATTCTTCCAGTCTGAGCTGGTCTGAAATTTTAAGTTCATACAATAAGTCTTATTTCAATCTCCAGAATTTTACAACAAGAAATGCAATGTTTTGTTAAGAAAGGGGATTTTACACACAAAAAGAAGGCTTTAAAGTCATAAGGATTTCTGTCCTTACTTCCCAACAGCCAAACAAAAAACAGCTGATTTTTTTTTTTTAAATCTGGTCTACCAGAAATAAAGTAGCATACTTGTAGTATATAATGAAACAGATTTGTAGTATGATTGCTATTTTTGGTTACAAAGTCAGCTTTAATTAGAATGCCCTAAATTTAGGGCCTCAAATTACTGACAGTTTTATGGTCCTCTTCCCAATAGATTTCTAGCACTTACTTGCCTTTTTCAAATACTCTAATGTCGATGCCCTGTAACGTCCACGGAAATTTAGCTGGCCTCTTTTTAAATCATGATGAAATTGCCTCGTCAAGATTGAGAAAGCCCTCACCTCTTCTAAAGCAATTTATTCACTAAATATGGCTTTTGAACCTTAATTCCTCCATTTTAAATTAAATCTTCTAAATTAACAGTGATCATGTCTTTGCAAACACTTCAGTAATGACAGTGCAGATGAGATGTGTTGACTTTCAATTCCGATGTTATCTTGAGCAGAGTCCCTGGACAAGAGAGTATCCATGGAGATACAAAGTCCACCATCTCCCTCCCTACCTAAGTAAACTCTTAAAAGTTACATCTCACTTGCCTAATTAGTACAAAGCCTCATAAAAAGCCATATTGCCAGGGAAAAGGAAAAGAGGCAGCTTGGACTGGAAGACTGAGCTAGAGGCACACCGGACTGCAAGGCAGCATTCGTTGCTTGTAGCCACCATCGATTTCTCAAGCGCAGAACTAGCTGGTTTTGAAGTCAGATGAAAAAGGTAGATGACAAATATATTTTTATAAACACAAAATATAATCAGAACTAATGAAGACAACTGCAGTAATGAAAGAGAATCATAAAGAAAGTAATGGCAATGCGGAGATTACCAGAGGCTCTAACATGGCAATAGATACATTAAAACTTAAGAAACGGGCAGGAACATACTATCAATTTAAAAATAGCTTTCTATATAAAGAAAGTATAGAATTTGGCATTTGACACTTTAAAGAACCCACACTGTGGGGTTAACAGGGGCTGTTAATATTTTTACAGAATTAAGTCTTGACTACGAGGTCATTCCTCAGTGGAGACAGCTATTGAAGTGAATTCAGTTTAAAATATTCAAAACATCAAATGCCAAAAGTAAAATATCTGGTGGCTAACTGCACAAGACCACAAATCCAGGTTCAATTCAGTGTTATTTTTTCTGCCACAAAATCCAACAGGAATTTTTTCTATCCCTTGAAAGAAAAGTTGTGCAGTTCTACTTTTTTGCCAACCTCTATGATTCTACTCAAAGACATTCTCCCAGAGTTACTATGTTGAAAGCAGCAGCACCAGCTTGTAAATATACTGGAGACCTCATTTTCTACAGAAGTCTGTAGAGCAGTATTGTAACTGCTCTATAAAGCCTGGCTCCATCCCTGAGCACAGACTGGGTTAAAGATAAAAAACACCTCTGCAGATCAGTTGTATTCACCACCCAGGGGTACCCTTCTCTCTGCTCTCCTGTGACAGAAACTCTTCAGCCCATTCAACAATCACACCACCAGTTTAAACCTTGGATACTCTGATGTATTCACTTGTCACTATGGCCATCTTACCACTTTGATCACAGAAGTCTGAATGTATCTAATACAGAACTCTTTAACTTGTCCCAGTCAAAGTTTCTTTCCCACTTATTTCCAAGATACTTGAAACACACACACACACGAGAAAAGATGATTGGGAAATTTTTATATTTTAGTTCACCTTGAAATCCAACTCAAGTTTGCAGTAGCATCATTATCATCACCCTTTCTTGTAAGAATTTCTATCATAAGAAAGGTCAAAGCCTCACCAGGTAAAGAGCCACCATACACAGTGTACTCTTTCCTCTGAGAGAAATTAGGATATTCCTACCTCTCAATAGCTTTTTGCTTTCATTTTGTCTGAAAAAGAAATGCAAAAATAAAATCTATATTACACAAAACCTGTTTTCCAGAAGTTACGGGATTTGTGAGGATGAGTATTTGAGGATTGCACTCTGTAACAGATCTGTGATCATAACGAGACATCCCATGAATCTCAGGCAGCAGGTGTATCTCCTCCTGGAGATGGAAAGTGCATGTGAACTGATTCACACTTTTTTTCCCCCCACTGGTACTCATTATCTTTCCCTTAGATTGGCATCTTAAAAAATTCTCAAATAGTTGAAGAAATTAAATTCATTTGAAATTTCAGGTAGTACTTACATGCTTCCTCAAGTGGAATTTTGCTATCTCAAAGTCAGATAGCCTTCCTCAAAACAGCATTTTAAAGAAAAGACAGATGAGAATTCAGATGAACCAAAACTTTATTGAACTGAACTTCTTCATTTTGCCACAGTTATTGCACACACACATAATAATGAACAGTGATGTGCAGACCACAGTTTAAATTCCCAAAAGAGGCAGACTGAGCTCAAGAGAGGGAATATACAGACATTTGTCAGTAAGGGTGAATTGCAAAATAAATATGTTCAAATAGGAAGAAACATAAAAAAGCTTATAAAAAGTAATGTAACCAGGTAACATTCATTTATATCTGTGAGATGTTGAGCATTTCTTGAAGGTACCAGACAACCAACAAGGACAATGACATGATGCTAGCTCAGGGAGAAATAAGAATTCCTGTCCCAGCAGATCATAAAAATGACGATTAACAACTCAATTTTCCTAAATGTTTCTTGGAAATACTGCATTTCCAACTCTGAAGGGTTTTGATTCTTTTTTTTTCATTGAAATCCAACATTATATAAAGTAACAAGTCCCATTTACTTTTTCTCAACTCAAAATAAATGATTCGAGATATATAATAACCCCAAATTTACAAATAACAACACCTACCAAGACCCAAAGACCATGTGGATCACAGATACGTTTCAATGTTTAATACTGAAGGAAGCAAATTGACCTCAATTAAATTCTAAAAGCAGAAAAATCACTATTGCTGAGTGCTTTCAAATAAATCATAACCTAAACCAAATTGGCTAGTATTAATATATTTTGTTCCAAGGTTCAGAGATATTGTAGAACAGACTTTGAAAGAAGATAAAGATTGGAAAAAACCCATAAAATTACAGTTTAGAAATTACTCTGAAAGAGGTAATTAAAAGTTTTTTGCCCACATTATTTAACTAGGATTTGGTTTATTGCTGTGGTCAATAAATGAAGACTGCAAAATACAATTAGGAAAGTAAATGGACTAAAATTCACATAATAATGGAAAAAATAACACACTGTACTTGATAATGTCATTACAAGTTTTTGTACAATATCCTTTATTATGCAAAAATATTAAGTTCCATTACAACATTTGAAAGGAGCATTTCTTTTTTTTTTTATTATGAAAATATCTTGTTAAATATTTAAAACCCACTGAAGACACCCATATCTATCTAACTGGTTCCTTCTAGCCTCCTCTCATTTTATACATTAGTATAATTATTCCTGAGGACTTAGGGCAGTGCTGGAGCTGAAGCAAACACATTTCTGCTGGGAGAGAAAGTGACTGAGACTGATAAAGCCAAAAGAAACCAGACTCTGCTGGGACTGGGCTTGAATCTTCAAGATTTTCTGGCAAAGGATCACTGACTTTTTCATCTCATCTTTCACCAGCTTAATGAGATTGCTCAGGGTTGTTTTCTGCT
>PYHW01010003.1:5290778-5308375 GCA_013186435.1 Turdus rufiventris | reverse complement strand
AGGGACAGACAAAGGACAGGCACTGATCTCTGCTCTGTGTGACAGTGACAGGACTGAGGGAATGGCCTGAAGCTGTGTCAGAGCAGGTTTAGGTTGGAGATCAGGAAAAGGTTCTTCCCTCAGAGGATGGCTGGGTACCACAGTGATACCAGGGAACTCTTCTGAGGACATAAAACCCAGAGGCATTCACTACTTCCCATTCCCACTGTACTTCCACACTTCCTTACTTATTCCCCACTGATCTTCCACAGGATCAAAAGCAGAGGAGCCATTTCTTTACCTTTTCTGTGTACAGTCCTGCCCACAAATGCTTCTTATTCACATAAAAAATAAAGAGGTGTCCAAACATGAAAATATAAATGCAAGTTTCAGCTAGAGATTGAATAAAAAGAACTGAAGATGATAGCAAGGATTTCACAGAAGGGCACAGAGAGGAGAGGCATAAACTTGACTAGAAATAGGGAAAAGAACAAACCTGCCTTGACTGCCACCCATCTTGATGACTACAGGAATCGCTGAGGCATGTCTGCAAGGCACTTCCTTAGAAAGTAAATTGGGCTTAAATCCCAGAAATCCCATTGCTAAGATGAACAGATGGGGTAACTTTTAAGCAACACCTGTAATATACTTGTGTTTGTATCCATAAATAAACTGAAACTAAACTAGAGGTAAAGAAAGATGTTGTATTTCAGCACAACACACTGTGGGCAGAGGAAAGCCAAAAGAAATGTGAAGGTATAAAGCAAGACAGGAAGAGCAACAGAAAAGAAATTGAAATTGTTCAAAGATAAATTCAGCTATGCTTCTGGCAAGTAGCAATAAAGGCAGTAACACCGAGAAAAGACCAATGTAGGTAAACAGGAAAGTAGAGCAAATAATCAAGATGAGCATAGGCATAGCATAAAAATACTGAATATACAAGAAAAAAACACACAAATATGCACACAGAAAGAGGAGAAATACACATTCAAAACAGATTGAAAAATGACAGTTGAAAGAATAGACCAAATAATGACACCCGCCTGACATGTTTTGTGAAGATAAATATTTTTCAAAGTACTTTAACTACAGCAAGTTGGAAAGAAAGGACATATGAAAATAAGGCTTGAAGGTTGAAAAAATTAGCTTTGGCAGAAGAGGTAAAAACAATTATTTCTCCTCTCAAAAGGATGAAGATACACGGTGTGGGACTGCAGTGTCTGCCTGTATCTCTCCAGTTGAGTTTTATTGGCATGTGTAGATTGAGGACTATGAAATATTCCAATAGTGCTCATTTTTACTGGCATCCTTTCCACTTCTTATATTGTGATTGCACAAACACACGCGCCCCTTATTGAGTGTCAAGCTCCAAACATCAAAATATTGAACTGTATTTTTGACATTTACCAGAAGTATTTCTGGACTATTTCTAGAAAGGACAATATAATTAGTTCTGGACTTAATTTAATCCTGCCCAGATAATGATAATGTCATGGTAATGACCTTCAGTCATAGCTGTCAGCTCTCCAGCGATATCAGTACTTTGTTATTTGTCATCAACTTACCTTCCCCCACTTTCACCTTGGATGAAACAAGGTTTTCTGATGTGATATATTAGCCTGGTGTGACAGAGCACAGAGTTATCAGATTTGTTTTTTATTGTATCAATTCATTCCTTATTTGGAATGAAATCTTTCTAACTTTCTAAACAAGCAGTCAAATAAATCAAGCAGTTCAAATATCATCAAGAAGGCCAAAGCAAACTACATCAAGTCCATAAATGCAGTTTATGACTATTTCTTATAAACCTCTACCAGATTATAAAAGCAAGGAACATACTTAGTCTTCTCTAATAGGTTGTTGTTTGGTTTGGGTTTTAAAATCCAAAACTCCTACACATCCCTCGTTAAATAAACACTATTTTCTTCAGAGCAAGTCGATGCTCACCAGGGCAATTCTCAAAGCATCAGAACCTTAGCAACACATTCGGAAGATTCATACATGGAATACTCTCAGCATTAACGAAGAACACCTATTTGGTGGCAAAAGACTTGTGAAAACAAAACATTTCAGATCAATTTCTGAGAAGTAAACTGGGCAAATTCTGATTTCCTGCCAATATAAAATATTCATTTCAATATCTCTGCTTCTTGTCCATCTTTACAGACTTTCTGTTTCAGATACCTGAGAACCCGGAGTTTATTTCTCTCCATGTTAAAATGTGCTTATAACATCCTTGAAGGATTTACAGTCTTAAGTGATCCATTAACAAAATTTCTTTAGATTGAAAGAATAAGAATAAATATTTGTGAACTAATATTTGAAATTACATTTCAAGTACTTCTGAAACATTCAGTTTTTATCCTCAGACAGCTTTGAAAGCCTACTTGTCAAAGCATCCACTGAAGGCGGGTTGCAGACAGAAGCAACAGCATTTAAATTTTATGTTTGTGAGATTTCTCATCTCTGTAAGACCTGTCTAGATGCTCTGCCTGCCTAACTCCATCCTGCTGTCTGTTAGCAGGCAGGATCAGATGCATGGCTTTTACTGCTGTCCAAGATAATTAGACAGGTGCACATCCAATCTTATCCCAAGTAGTTGACACATTGCCTTTGAGCTGATACCAATCCAGCACTTCTTAAAAGGTTTACTGCTGTATGCCTCTGTGCCAGATGTTCATAACATGGAAGGTGCAAGTATTTTTGGACAGTTGTCTATAGATAAACATACTGGGTTTACTTTTCTCTTTTAGTCTGGCATAAAGAACTGAATTACAGAATAGGATGAGTTGGAAGGGACACTCAACTATCATGGGGTCACACTCCTATCACTACAAAGAACCATTCCCAAGAGTCACTCCATGTACCTAAAAGTATTGTCTGAACACTTCTTGAGCTTTGAGCCCTGCCCTGGGGAGCTGTTCCAGTGCCCAACCACCCTTTGGGAGAAGAGCTTTTTCCTGATGTCAACCTAAACCTGCCCTGACACAGCTTCAGGCCATTCCCTCTGTCCTGTCACTGTCACACAGAGCAGAGATCAGTGCCTGTCCTTTGTCTGTCCCTCACCAGGAAGTTGTGACTGCACTGAGGTCTGCCCTCAGTCTCCTCCAGGCTGAACAGACCCAGTGCCCTCAGCCCCTCCTCACACAGATTCCCCTCTAGACCCTTCACCACCTTGGTTACCTTTGGACACTTTCTAATATTTAGTATCTTTCGTATATTGTAGTGACTAAACTGGTTCTGGCTGGGATACAGTGACTTTTCTTCCTAGTAGCTGGTATAGTGCTGTGTTCTGGGGATTTGGGATAAGAATGTTGTTGGATAATCCACTGATGTTTTGGATGTTGCTGAGCAGTGTTTACCCTCCCAGAGAGTTTTATTCCTCTCTTTTCCCTTTTATTATGACTGTTGTTATATTTTACATTATTTCAAATTATAAGAATACTATCTCCACATACATTTTTTCTGATTGTTCTCTCCACCTCACCCTGAGATGGATGTGGGGTTGGTGCCTTGTTGCCAGCTGGGGCTAAACTAAGACAAAAACTGACAATATAGCTGCTGAAGAGGTTTTATTTCATTCAGCATCAACGGTGCCCTTCCCAAATGAAGTGCAAAATGATGACAGCCTAACATCCAGATTTCTGGAGGAAACATGTTACTTTAAGTTAAAAAAAAAAATCTTTTTTGGTCAAATGCAAATGACTCACTAATAATTATTTTCTTTATTTTTTTTGTCTTTCCAGCACACTTCTTGAATGTTAAATCAACTGAAGGTCAGGCACTTACTCTTTTTAATTACAAAAGTACAAGTGAATCCCCAACTTGAGGAATCCAAGGCTTGTTTAAGCCTTTGTGTCTTTCAAAAGAATTGAGTACATTTTTATTTGAGAAAAAATAAGCACAATAACAGCATTATATCATGGGTATCTTGGCAGCTTTTATCTTCAGTGTTTTATTTCTTAGATGTTTTAATGTTTTAAACTTTGTTGCCACAGTGCCTAAGCAGCTCAGACCATAAACTAAACTGAATCATTTACCAATATGATCCCCTCTGAGCTCACTAAGTTACCTGCCCAGGAAAAGCTGATAAAACAAGCTAGAAAGCTAAGATTTTGTTCCAATTTTTGAAGGAGAGCAGATATTTCAAGTGGCAGCTCAGAAAGAAGGCAGAAACACAGTCAAATAAGCAGACCAATCTGCCTACAGACAACCTTATGTTCACAGGCAGGTACCTGCACAGATATTTGCAGACTCAACTGTCTAATTGGCAAATTGTTTCTTTTAAATCCCACCTGCTCCAGCTTAAAACAGTTTAACACCTTGAATCAGACTTTATTTTAAAATAAAGATATTTTTTCAACCTAGATGGAAAACATAATGAGTAAACAGATTTTTAAGCAGCTGTTAAGAAAAAAAAATAAAGCCAGCCAAATGATTCTTTTTTCTTTTTTTTTTCTTTTTTATTTTATTTTTAATAATGCTTTTTTTCCCCATATTCCACATTCTCTAAGCAGATTACTTGGTTTACAATATCTCCAGATCCAGCTACTCATCATCTCGACACAGTACTAAGATGTTGACAAAAATATCAGGTCCTCTGGTATTTCACACCTCACAGACTCATTCTAGTCTTCTGAAAAGTTGCTCTTACTGTTCTGGTCATTCTACTATTNAAAAAAAAGAAAGAAAATTACAGAAACTATGACACTGCTATAGAACACAATCAAGCCAATACAAAGACTGAACAATCAGAGTTACTTAAAGTTGCCAGAAAGAATAGGTCCATTCTCTGAAAGAGCACAAATTGGAAGCAGACTTCACTGAGTTCTGATGGGAATAAAGAATAAGAACAGCACTAGGGCAGAAATAGAGGCAAGGATAACTTGAGACACATTGAATTTTAAGGGTTTTTATTTTACGTAGTCAAGTTCAGAGAACTACTAGCTATAAAAATAAAAAGAAATCACATCATGCAAAATCCAAACATAGACAAGAATTCTTAACACTTACCTGGGAATAAACCCTGATTAACATTCAGTCAATGCAGATTAAACACAGGAGATAGGGAGATTGTTTTTAAAGGTAGTGGGAAATGAGAAGCACATTCTTATTTTCCCTAGGATCATCCCAGAGAAAACAGAAACTATTGACTAAACCACAAGAGTTAGTTCTTTATCCCTACGGATGGCCCAAGTTCCCACACACAGAAAAAACTCCTTCTGTCTCATTTCTTTAATTGGGATAAGCCTAAACTAAGCTAGGAAAAAAAACCCCACACTGCCAGGCATGGCAAGCTACAACCATTAAGTAAATGTCTGCCCCACCAGCAAAAACACCCTTAGCTCTATTGTTCTTCCCAGCACACTGGAATACAGAAAAATCAAGCTTGCTCCTGGCTATTACTGCTGAGAAACTGGGAACTGTGAAATAGCAGCAGAGAGGGGAGCACCTCTCCCTTCCCTGGTAACAACAGACACAACGCCAACTCTTCTCCCAGCTCCATGCACCTCTCTTTCTTAGTCACTTACCATCCCAGCAGGAACACACACTTTTGCCCAAACATCTCTGAAGTTTTGGGACACCCCAGTAAAGGGCAGTAAGCAGAAGTCCCTACACAGGGATCACAGAATCAGAAGCTATCAAAGTCACTGCTATTGTTATGTTCCTGCTGCACTGGTTCCCCATCTAAGGACAGTTTAGCTATGTAAGAGCACAGAGCTTGGAGAAAGAAGGTGGATAAGACCTGGAATGTATGCCCCAGCCATCAGTGACCCCCAGCTCAGCTCCCACCCTGAAGGAACAGGCACCAGTAGGGTTTGCTGCTGTGTCTGGCTACAATAACCACAGGAGAGCATCAGCAGGCTGGTGACTGCACTGTGCCACAACACGCAGTGTCACAATGTGCACACTGGAGATGGTGGTCATGGAAATAGAGCAAAGCCATGTTCCTTCTACTTCTCTAACCTCAGCTCATCACTGGCCATGACTGCCTCTAACACTCAGCCACTACAAAATTTTTATAGTTTTAAAAGTGAAACAGAACTGTTTGTGGAGCTTTTTTGTTCTTTCAGTCTCGATCTTACTGTCACTGACCAGTGGTCAATGCTTTAAGACATCTCAGACGTGTCATCCAGCCCTCTCTGGTCCAAAGAGATATCTGGAAGTCTTCAGATATGCTAAAAACAATTCTACACACAATTAAATAAAATACTACCAAGATACAGAAAAATAATGACTCTAAAATTAAAGAAAGAGCCCACAAATTATTCCTACTTGTGCCACAGCTGGTCAAGTCATTATAGGGCAGCTGAGAGGTATGCCAGCATCAATCTGTCAATCTCCATTTTGCTATATTAATACAAGTTACAGGTCTTGTGCCTTGGATTTCCTATGCCCAAGTTAAGGGTCACACGTAGGAAATCAGCAGCCTAATAACTTCCCTTATGTTATGAACTGCCTTCTGATGGTCTACATCACCTGCAAGTCTGTTTTGATCCCACTGAAAAAGATCAGCTGAGAGATTTCAATATGCTTTGGGTGAGGATGTTGATGAGCAGGGCTTTGGTGAGACCGGGCCTTGAGTGTCCACGTGCCCAACAAAACAATTCAGAACTTGCAGTTCTCATACCCAGAAGGGAACACTGAGCACCCCTAAACACCCACTAGAGCACCAAAACAACACCTGAGAGATGTGGCACCTACAAGCATCCCAGTCTGAGACACACACAGGGGCAGCTGTTATTTTACCCAAGCAAGATCTCCGAGCCTCAAGCACCTTGATTTGGAAATGCAGGTCATATCAAGAGTCTTGAAATAAAATTAATAAAATAACAGAAGCCTTTGCAAGATAAGAAAATTAAGCAAATTTGAAGAAGTAGCACGATGGGTTTGGAGATCTCCTAAAATTCTTGTTGAGCATTTCAGCTGTAACTTTTATAATGGCGATGAATGGAAACTGGAAGAACAGTGGGAAAATTGAAAAGTAAGACAAAAAGCAACATAGCTAACAAGTGATTCTAGATCTACAGCACTTCTCAAAGTTTCAACCCAGGTGTAGATCCTGTTTTAACAACAAAAACAAGGCAAGCACTCCACACCTATCTAATTTCACATTGGGTAATGCAACTATGTGATGCACATTAAGTACTGTAAAATACTGCACTCAAGCTGTACAATCCTAACATAATGGGATTAGAGAGTACTTAATGGGAAGACACATCAATAATGTATCATTATAGATCTGGTGTTTCTTAGCATGGCTCCTTTTCAGACTGCTGATGTCTCGTGTCTGCTGCAAGGGTTTACATGAGAGGCAAGTTTTGAAAGTAGTAGAGGGTGAGATCTTTGGTGCTTTAAAAGGAGTTCATGTTTCAGGTGCTGCTCCCTGTAAAATATGTTCCTGCTTTATAATATCTCAGAGCTGTAAATGACCAAGCACTGACCCAATAAGGCAAACAGTTTTAAGGATGAAAACTTCAACTTTCAAACCAATTATCCTTTCATTTCTTTGCTGTGGTTTGGGTATTCATCCCTGACTGCGAAATACATACAAGGGATGCTTTCTCTCTCTCTGCTGATCAAAGCTGTTTTCTTCCACATGAACCTGCCAAAACCTAGCAACACAGATACTGAAAATCAGTTCCCACTCTGTGTAGGTGGGATCATACTCACAAACATCTAATTTCTAGGTGCCACAGGCAGACTATTTTGGACCAAACCACTGAAACAAAATGAAAAACATATAGTTACAGAACCAAGTTGGCTGCATGAGTGGCACAGGACTTACTATTTCTGCCTCAGGCTCATTCAACATTAAGCAAAACTCAGTTGGCAGGCAGTCAGATGGCACAGTAGAGGCATTAATTTACTAATAGAAAGGAACTCACTGCACAGTGCTTTCCTGAGGTTGCTTCTGTGATAATTGCACCAGAAAAATGGGTTGCATTTGCATTACTTTTTAATGGTTCCTGTTCTTACATTTCTAATTTTTTTTTTATTCTATCTACAGCAAAGGTATTATTGTGTAGGGAAAATGACCCAGTGATGGATCCATGCTATATTTCTGGTTCCCTTAGAGACTTTGCATGGCCTTTGGCAAGTCAATTTACCTTCTCATCTATAAGGCAAGGTAGTAATAGCACAGTAGCTCCCAAAGGTGTTCCGTGTTGCCCTAACTTCTGAATAGAAAGTGCTTCATAAATACTAACATCAGCCAATGAAAATGCATAAAATATTGAAATTTAATGATGCAAGTGCATCTTATTGAGGGCCTGGAAGATGAGCTAGCTTGACTCCTGCAGAAAGCCAGGCAGAGTCACCAGGGAGAAGCCAGGGAACCCATTCCCAGCCAGTGGATCTGCACAGGCTTCTGAGCCCCAAAGGGTGGGTGCAATGCCTCTTGCCTCTGAGGCACAGGCATGAAGAGGAGGGTGGACAGCACCTAGGGTCAATGTGAGCTCTCTGGAGGGCAAGGAGGGTGTGACCATCTTCTAGGAGAGAAAAAAGAGCTGTGTTGTTCCGTTAAATGGACAAAACTACCCTCTTGCTATGCTGGACTGAAGAACTGATGCATTAAGGAGAATAACACAAGGCTGGGGTATTTGTTGTCCTGCCTGGCTGTTCTCAGATGGATTTCATTAACTGACCACAGAGTAAAACCCAAAATTTGGTCCCCCAGCCTCAGCAGGATAACATGAATAAACAAAGCAGAAGAATTACCAGTATTCCAAGAGAGATAGAATGCTGTGATACTAAACCCTCAGTGGAAATGTGGTGGCTAATGATGGATAATTGAGTAGAGCTTTTCACACTTTCCTTGAGACCGACAGCTTGAAGCAAAGACTCACTGTCTCCTTCCCAGTGCTAGTTACCACATATGGCAAACAGAATTATATTCCATCTCTAAATCTAGCTAAAACTATCATAGATGTGTACTGGATATTGCATTTAAATATTTTGCTGACAATAGATATTTGAATATATATAAGTATTCAAAATTTATAATCTTTTCTGATTTTTCCTTCTGGTATTTTTTCTGACTACTACAGTCTAGCAATTGTTTTCAGTACTAACAAGTAAATATTCAATACAGTCCAAAACAATCAAAGTGATTATTTTACAAGAGGGAAAACATTCAAGGTTTTAAAAATAAGCGGGGGTACTTCTGGGCTCATGCAAAGCACACAGAAGAAACTCAGTTTTCTGTCATTCTGCAAGGACAGTGCATGCTTACCAATACCATCATATGCCATCTTGATAATGGCCCTCATTGTCAGTGCCACAGACTTGACGGCACAGTCTCTATTTCACACAGCTCAAATTGATAAGCAGTCAGTTGAGAACAGTAAAACATTTCCCACAAAATTAAATTAAGCAAGATGATCTCAACAGGAGCAGCAATGCAATGATACATGTGCACACAACAGGTCTCAGTTACTGTGCTTTGATCCAGTAGATCTTAAATGGCCGGATTTGTTTGCAATTCTATTGCAATTAGACAACTCCTATAAGACAATGAAATGTAAAGCTGAAGAACAAATACAGCAAAACAAGGCTGACCATACCTGCAGTCCTATCAGTGCTGCTGAATCAGTTACAGCTGAATGCTTAATTAGCAACATCCAATTAGAATATTCACTATATTGCAAATAATCAGCTTAAATTCATTAAAATGAAACATACATTAGGCATTATTATATATCAATTGCTCCAATAAACCACAACTATTCAAAAGTATTATGAATATATTCAAAATTAAGCTTGCAGCTTTTCTGGATTAAATAGCAGAAAACCACTGAGTTGTTTCCAGTAGTAAAGCAAATATTTGAAGCACAGAAGTTAGGAAAAAAGCTATTTTAAAAGCTCTTTTCTATTATCCTGATTTTATTTGACGTTAATTCCACTTGTATTTTGCAGAAGGCAACACTACACTCACAGTCAGTCCAGGGCAGAGAAGGCAGCAGGAAAATAAATCATAAATAAGTGTGAAATCAAAATTAAGGAAAGATAAAAAAATCACAAGACTGAGAAAGGTAATGTTTTATTAGAGGCAGTGGAATTTGGGCAAGGTTGGAAGGAGAGTAAGCAAGGAGCTCACAACAACACCCTTTGCAATCTCCAGGTCTGTCACAGGGCTGCTGTGCTGCAAAAGTGCCAGGTCTTGCTATTTGTTTCCTCCTGACATTTTCCTTTATGTCAACAAACAGGCCAGCTATACAGTTAGTGGATATAAAAGCATTAACTCCAGTAGAGAACTTTATTTCACCCTTCTTTCAGTCATTTTCTCCGTGGCTGAAATTAGACTCCAGAGGTGCAGTAATGAGCAATAGGGAGGGAGGGAGTACAAAACAGCTTTCACAGGAAGAGTTCCATGGATAAGCCATTGCAAATTTCAGCTGGTTGTACACAGTATCATGATTTACTGCTCCACATAAATTCTGCTCCTGATTATAACTGACTCAAAGGGAGTACAGGCTACAGTGATATAAAGCCCTTTCTGAAAGAAAAGTCAACTGCAACACACATCATGGAATTTGGAACAAAACACCAGCTTTTAAATGGACAGACAGACTCCAGCTGCCATCACATCTAGAGGGAAAACCAGATTTCACAGACTTTACAGACCAGAAAGGGATTTTGCAAACTCAAAGAGAAGTTGCACAGAGGCTTAGGACAAAAGCAGTCTTTGGAGCTTTCACAGTTTACCAATTCCTGCTAAGAATATTTTAAACTCTCCTCTTGTGATCCAGCACTGCCCATGCGAAAACCAGAAGCAGAGAGGCAGAACCTTGTAACTGTGGGTAGCAGAGTCTCATGGATGCCTGAGACACAAGCTTAAAATACATCACCTAGCCATGAAATTCAAGTGAAAAGCAGCCATGGGCAGCCACACTGAGAGCAAGGGCTGTCAGGGCAAGCAGCAGCGTGGCAACAAGCTACCACATATAAAAGTGCACTATAGGTAGCATCAAAGAGAGGGAGCAAGCAGGGTTTTGCAAGGAGAATTTACAGCAGAGATGATAAATCAAAAGGAATGCCCCCATTAGTCTCTTGTAAGTCAGAGAGGTTCAGGGAAAGGAGCATTTGAGAAAGTAGGTTTACAAAAAGGCACACACGACACGAACCTTGAAAAAGCAGCTGCTTACCGAAATTTATAGTCTAGAGAATTTAAATAAGTTGTAAATTACATTCCTCATGAGAGACTCAATTGTGCACATATGTATGCAAGATTGAGAGTCACAATGCAAATATATTCCTGTGTATGTACACTAACTTATATGTGCCCCATTGAGTTTGAAGATTTAAAATACTCTTCTGCAAAGCTTATGAGGTCTAAAACGCCATTAATGCTCAGAAAGAACATGCAAGCTAGAAAATTGCACATATAATATTCAATCATTTTATAGACTAAATTATCTCTTCCTTAGATACGCACCTTCCAGTCCTCCTACCATGTTGGAATCTGCATCTGCTTTGAATAGATATTTAATTAAGCTATTCCTTGTAAAAGAGTATCTGGTTATGTTTACGTTGCATGGAATAAACAAACAGCTTGCTATGGAAAAGTACTTAAAAAATCTTTCTAAAGATGAACAGGTTTTTCCATATCTTTTCTTCTTAACCTCTTCCAACAAGAGCTATTAAACTTGAACTGCTTGCACTGCTCTGCTGGAGTACATATCTTATAAGGGAATGCAGATAGGTCGATAATGTAGCTGAAAACCACAAAGCTGTAAGGCAGACCAAAGACTGGTAAATTCTCCTTTCTCTATACTAATAATCTTTATGCCTACACCACCTCCTGAAAACAGGCTACAGCTGTCCTTGAATCAAAACCTGAACTGCACTAACAGGCTTGTAGGGAGGAAAGGGCTCCATCTCATCACTGCCTGAAGTCAGGCTACCTGGGATTACTGTACAGCTAACTGGGGTTTAAATTAAACTACATGACATTAATCTGATGTTGCAAATAAAATAGACAACAAAAACTTGACCTTTTATATATAAAAGAGAAATCCTGGGATCCTTATCAACGTGGGGCCATACTGCATTTCCAGTCAATTGTTATGGATTCAGAAGCAGAATTTCACCTGAATCATTTGGATCTGCCTTTAATAGCTTCCATCAGAGTACACAGCAAGCTTGAGATCATCACTTCCAGCATTGCTGAATTAAAGGGGCTTTCTGCTGGGTTTAAAAAGGTAGTTTGATCAGATTAACTGCCTCACTTGTAGCACTGAACATAAAAACTGACTAGTAACTGTTCAAGTGTGACAGCAAATTTGAATACATTCACAAGCTCCAGTACATTCCCCAAGACATACACTAAAGCTTTAAACACATAAACCATCTGACAGTCCAAGAATCTTAGATGTTGTGCTTTAAAGAAATGGGCTGAAAAACCTTCACTCACAGATTGCTCATATTTTGATATTTACCCCACAGATCTTGACAAGAGAATATAACAGCAAACATGACCCTTAAAAATCCTTATCTTCTAACCATATTGTTTCCAAGTTTCAATACAATGTTATTGAAGCAGCATTCATGAAGTATCAGCCACTTATGATCTCAAAAAGGCCAGTTACTCCTCAGGAGGTCAGCCACAAGTGACCTACATTGTTTATCTCTAAACTAAAGAAACTCAGTAGTTCACTATTCTCCATAAGTATTTTGATTCTGCAAAACTTACATTCCCATTTTTCATATCCCTGGAAAATTGTTAACAGGTCTGTTAGTCTCTTCTGGTAAGAATGATCCTAGGAAGTAAGGGAGATGCTATTTTTGATGCTATGCAACTATTTACATGGTTTTCACCTACATTAAACTTCTCTCACTACTAGACAGGAATTTATTAACCTCAAACTAGCTGCATCAATTAATCACCATATCTTTTCAAGTAGCTGTCCACATTGTGGAGCAGGAATTACAGGACTAAGAACTGGTTTTATTTAAGATTTCCGCATCATATGTAGGTATATTTAGAAAACAGACTGTGCATTTAGCAACAGAGAGGAGATATCATACTTCAGAATTACAGACACAAGCACAGGAAAATTACCAAAATTCTAGTCCATAACATTTACCATGCAATTTTTTCCACAAACAATACATTACTTGAATGCTAAACTATTCCAAGGCTACACTGAGTTCATCACACCTACCACTAATTGGTTATATAACCATTTAAATAGGATTAGTATCATAATCTGCTGTCAAACCTGACAGCTGGAGATGTGGTTCTGCAAGTAAAATACTCATTTACAAAGACTTCTTTAAACCAAGGTGGTTTATGTTCTTCAAGTTTTTGTACAATTAAATTACAGCTCCATACTCCTCTTTTAAATATTGAGCCAGTTTAGCTGACATCCACTGCTGCAGTACCATCTGCACAACTTCCCCCTTATTTCTCTGAAGGGTCACATTCAGGATCCTAGAAGTTGCTGGATTCTGTGCATGTTACAGAGGAATCCATGATACTGCAACACCCTATCTTGCAAGTGTACTTTAGAATTTGTCACCTAGATTTTGTAGCTTTTTTTTTTTTTGTGTCACTTGAATAAAATCCACTTCCTTTCTTGGAAAGCATTCACTTTTTTGCTCTCATGAACTACAGATTCCACAACCCTTACTCTATTTTTCATGTAGCATTGTTAAAATTATTAATATTATTAATATATTGCCTGAAGAGGAAATCCAGGCCACTTCTGTGTAGCACTGGACAGGATACAGGCTTCTCCAGAACCATTCCTGGTATTCTCCAACCAAGTTTGCTCCCTTCAGCCCAATTCCCCTTGCCCCAAAAGGAGATGCGACTACTAACATTTGCTAGAGTATTAAAAATGTGTTACATTCAGAAGCCAACATGTCCCTTTACCTCGAAAGAATCATAAAAATTGTCCAAGGACTTAAAAAGTTGGTACCTCTGCTGCCAATCCTAATCATTGGAGACAAGTCCCTGAGTGGAGAACTTCATGGACACAACACAAAGAAACAGATACTGGTTGACCCTTATTTTTCAGCTCTTAGTGTATAATGAATGTGAGACTCTTCCAAAAATCCAAAAATGGCCAAATTTTAATTGGCAGGGCTTCAAAAAGGGGGAAAAAATAGACCACAAAATTTCACCAGGATAATGGCTCACCTTGCTGAAAGAATGGAGCCTATTTCCCATGACACTTTTTCCATGTTTCAGGACATCTTGTCTCCTCCGATTTTCTAGCCAGCTAGATAATATATTGTACCAGAAAATCCAACAGAACTGTTAATGCATCTCTGATGACAAGTACTGGTGGAGAAAAGAGCCACCAAAACACACACACACATTCCCAGAGCACTGTCCCTAGTTATTTTCTGTGTCATAGGGAGGGAGAACAGACCACAGAACTCACCCAGTGCCCATTAGCAGTCAAGCAGATCTGTTTCCCCAGCCTGGGAAGCAAAGCACAGATCCCCACACTCCTCTGACTGCTGGTACCATCACCATTTATCTGTGGCACTCTCACTACAGAAACTCACAGCAAGAGAGAGAAAAAGTGGCAGCACCCAGAAACAAAACTCTGCAAAAAAAAGCTTTGGCTCTTTTATGCCATGGCTTGCTCTCCGTTTCAGTATAATGCACATCAAGGTTATATGGTAAGATTTTCCCTTGTCTTGATTGCTGTACTGAATACAGAATCCAGAGGGTGAGATGAATGTTTAGGCACACACTTCTCCAAGGTACATTCCTAGGCTCCAACTTTCAACCCTGCAAGTCTGTTTACACACAGATGCACAAGTAGTTGTTTTGCAAATAAAGTATGATCAAATTCCAGATGCAGTTATGAAGCAGTTCTCCCACTCCAGGTAAATAAACAACTTTTAACATAAATTAGTTTTTCCATGGCTAAAGCGGTCATGATTTTTATGGCAGAATTGGAACAAGCTTCCTCATGAACAGAAATATGCATTTCTCACATTCTGATCAACAAACATGGCACTGACATGGGGCAACTTGCATCTTGTTTCAGCACTCCTGCCTTCAACTCCACTGTTATTTGGTTTGTTAAGCCTGGACAAAGGAAGAAAAAATCAAGCCGAACTGGTACTCTTGCCATCTGTGTTATGATTGCAAATTTTGCTTTGAACCACAATTTCATTACAGCTGTACCATATTTCTGACAAAAGCATTTATCAAGATAATGACATTATAGAGCTATATCTCAGAATTACCTGTTAAGCAAAGGAGCATGGTTCAGTTGTTCTATCAGGGAATTGATGCTCTATAAATCAAAATGTCTTAATGTACCTTGGAAGACAGGTAAATCTGACTGACTAACAGGAGGTAAAGTCTGTTATGTACTGGTTTATATTGTTGTGGTTTGGGAGGATTTTTAAATTATTTAAACGTCACTTAATTAGAATTGATATTTTTATGTTTTAAAGAGTAAGGAGATCATACAGTAATAATTAAGATACGTTCTTATGAATGGATATTAAATATTGCAAGATACTAATTTTATCCTAAAAGAAAAGTAAGCTCTCTTAAGACTCTACTTCAATTATTGCTTTGAAACATATGCCTGAATATATCAGGATTGCACTTAACCACAAATCACTGGATTGTATTCTTTCAGGGGAAAAAAAAAATTCTTAGATATGCTGATCAGTGAAGTCAGTAAAATATATTCATTTCACACAAAACTGAAGTTTGGAACCCAATTCAAGCATCCCAGGCAACACCATGTGTAGGATATACTACACACTATGCAAAAAATCAAAGTTAACTCGAGCATTACTTAAGTAGTGGTGTTATATTTTAGAAGTAAGAGATCCAATGGCATTGCCAGAAAACTTTCCTGAACTGAGATAGAAAATCAGCATTCAAGTAAGGCAAATACAGATATCAAATGCAAAACTCCTCACTATATACTGAACTTCAGCTGGTTCATTATAAAACACCAGACACGTTTTGTATGTAAAAGGATACATTTCACACACCTGCATTTTCTACTGATTTGGATAATTGACCCAGAAGACTCATGGCTTGTGCTTGAATAGAAAATCTGTGAACAAATATATGCATTAAAGAAACAGCTGAATTTAGCATTCTTAAGATCTTATGAACAGCAGTAAGTGGATAAACTTCCCACCAGGACAGGGAAAGAAACAGATCAAATCCCAGGCATAATTATATCAAGAAAACTCAGCTTCCATTCCCTTTTAGTGTATTCAGGCTTATGTACTTTGCTCATCACTTCATTAAATAAGCTGCATATGCACTGAAGCTAAGCCAGTGCAATTTCTGGTTCACAACAACCCTCCAAAGGGATCTCCTCAATTCAGTCACACTCAGGGCTGTATGAAAAGCCTAAAAAAAAAAAATCAGTAGGCAAACTTTTTAACAAAAAATAAAAAGAAAAAAAAAAAAAAAAAAAAAAANGCCAGGGTTTTTTTAGCTCTTTAAGTTCTGAAAACAAGAAATATGTCAAGTTGCTCTTTACTTTGACAAGTATTTTGTAAACTGCTGCAAGCAGCATTCTAATTTAAATACAAGAAAATACTTAATAAGGAATCTAAAGTTTAATTTAACTTTTTATTTCTTTCCCAGTTAGAATATATATATATCATACACAAAAGAGAGATGGAAGATAACCAACTACTTTCCCCCATACAATTTACATTTTAAGATACTATAACTTTTTTTTCACAAGTTTTCTACCTAGTTATGTAGAATATACCCATTTTAGTAATATTACAGTTATATATTCAGAACTTTTTTTTACACTAATGCAACACTCCAAGAGTAGCACTATCTATCACACATTCATGGTGTTATTTACAGGGAATACATTTGTCTATTTTGAGTCTTCATCTCTCCTTTGTTAACACTGCTCTGGCAGGGAACCACAGCCAGAACGTTTGTAACAAGCAAGCCAGCCTCTCCCTTTTCCACAAGGATCCCACTGACTAGAAAACCCCACCACCCACCACTCTCACCCACTTGAGTACTACCACATCCCATACTCTCTTTTATGATACAGAATTGTTCACATGGTACTTCACTCCCAGAACTGCCAACAGCTAGCACCAGGTTATTTTGGGATCACTGTCTGGGAATTAGGACTAACATGGTCAGGTTAGCCCAGCCTAGCGCTCAGGCTGCTGCTAGCTGCACATCTCAGTTGCTGATGGAGACAGTGTGTGCTTGTGCTTAGTTGTAACTTCTCTTACAGACTTTAGCAACTCCAGCAAGTTCTATCAAGTTCTACCAGGACACTCTACTCCCTGTGATGGAGCTGAAAAAGCCAAACTGGTGGGTACCCAGCAGTGGTACCTGCACCCTGAGCAAGGTGCATGTGCTGAAACAGCCTCTGAAGTCAGGGGAAAGCATGCTTAGGAGGTTAGGGAGGCAAACTTTGATTTGATCAGAGAATGACCATCCACATATGAAATAAAATGTAGATTCATCTTCCTCCCTTTACAAGTAGACTAACAGTAGTTAATCAATACTACAAATTCAGAGCTGCAATACAACACACTACTACGACCAGGAAACTCATTTAGCTTTTCTCTTACACTTTGGGAAGAAGAAGACAGGCTCTGTGGAAGGTTTGTTTTTTTTTTTTTTTTTTTGT
>PYHW01010003.1:5250412-5268440 GCA_013186435.1 Turdus rufiventris | reverse complement strand
AGGGCAGGGCTGGGTCCAGCTGTGCCAGCCCAGAGCAGCTGGGGGCACTGGGGAGGTGCAGCCTGGGCTCTGGGCACCTGCCTGGCTTGTGCATGTCTGGGCCTGGGATCTGAGCCACTGGGTGGGCACAGCTCTGTGGCACCCCTGGCTGGAAAGGGCAGGGCTGTGGGGAGATGCAGGCTGGTCCTTCTGCTGGGGTGCTGGAGCAGGGCTGGTGGCCCCAGGGGGGTGACTTGGGGTCCCCAATTGTCAGCAGGTGGACAGAGGGGGCTGGGCAGGGGCAGGCAGGGCTGGGGGTGTCACACAGTGGGGCTGGGTGACAGCACCTGAGTGGAGGACTGTGTTAAAGGGGTTTTGTATTAAGATGACTCTTGTGGTATTGTACATTACAGACAAAGCGGCAGAGAAGAGCCATCTCCCAGGACACAACCAAAGGACAGGAATCAGCAACACACAACCAGGATTGGCCCATACCCAGCCTTTCCCTTTCCCAAGATGCTGTGTGGCTGTGGCCTGTCCAGGGAGCAGCTTGTCCAACATGATCTTGGAGCTAGCACCACAAACCAGGATCCCTGCTCCACCAGAAAGCTCAAGTCAAGTAAGGCTGAGCTGCTGCCAGATGCACACACAAGTGCAAGCAGATATTCAAACAAAGAGCAATGAGCAGCTTGGGGAATGTGTAACCAATCTTCCCTCAAATATACATCAGTTTGCCTTTCAAACAGAAAGCAAAATAAAATAGCTTATTTCCATTTATTAGTTGTCCCACTACACTGAGGTAAACACAGAACATGTTCAGGAGGAGTAAGATGATCTCATAATACATATATATCCTCATATTCTTCATTCTTGCTATTTATTTTTGTTAGAAATTAGGAAGTGTTCATGGAGCTGGAAATTAAAATGACTCTGAATGTCTTTGCTGTTTTATACAGAAAAGACTGATACTAAACCACCATTGTGCCAAGTTAGTGCCTTGCACGGTCTTGAAGAGCTGGGAAACAACACTACAAACAACAGTCCCAGGCGAGTGTTTTGTAATGCAGAATTGTTCCTTAATATACAGATGTTTTTCTGTTTACTCATTAATAAAGAAATAAACAGAGGCATGGATGCTGCATGTATAACTAGGAAGTGGTGGCATGCAAACATCACTTGGGCACCATCCAGTAGTTTTTCTTCCCTCCCAGGATGGCAGTGTGGTTTTGTTGGACATATTTATCTTTTATGTGTTCTCTATCTCAGCCTGTCAGCTACAGCTCATGTTTTTCATCATTATGGCTGCGAAAACAATACTCACCATAGGAATGGTTGATGAAAATAAAGTTATTAATACAAAAACATCACTCTTTCCAGTGTTAATTTACACCATTTAAGTACAGGTTGGCCAAGGAGAACAAAAATCCAGCAGTTTTAGAATGACTACAAGAATTCTCATTTCCGCTTGAAAATATCATTCATTCAGTTCTAAAATGTTTTGTTCTTCATCTGATACCCCTTTTGCTTCCACTTGTTATATTACAAGAGTTTTATGTATTTCTGGTGAGGAAGAGGCAGCTAAGTTCTCACTCTACAAATGTTTTTATGGATGGAGTCAGCATTAGCAAATACAGAATCCAACTGTATTTCCTGGATTAGTTAAAAGAGTAGAATGGGAAGAATGTCTGAAAAAGAGTGTAAGGCACACTGAGCAGGGCTCAGAGTAACTCCATATTTATGAGGTCACTATCTCCCTACTACATCTCTGCTCGCTGCCTCCCTGGTTCTGATTGACCCTGAAATCAGCACTGAGATCAGACAATTGTGTAATTTGATTTGCTTTAGCTTTTTGAGAACAGTGTTCTCAAATAGTTCCATGCTAAAATCCCCAAAGTTGATACTTACTACCAATACTCATCCTACACATACACGTAATCTATGTTTATTAGTTGCTTTAAATGAATGGAAGTGCCTAAAACAAGGCTATGAAAAAAAATCTTTATAGGATACATCCCAGTGCAATGACAAAACAAAACAAAACAAAACAAAAAACAAAACAAAACAAAACAAAACAAAACAAAAAAAAAAACAACAACAAAAAAAGAACGAGATAAACATAGGAAAAAAAAAAAGAAAAAAGCCCCTACCATGAATCTGCTCATATATTACTTTATTGATTTATTGACATTACAGTTTAAAGTACTTATAAGATTTCATTAGAGTCTAAAATTTTACCCTGAACTGTGCTAAAAAGTGTGATTCTCTTATTTCATGGAATAGAAGATATAAAATGTGTTGGAATGAAAGCACTGTAGTGTCATTACCAAAGTGTTTTTCTTAGGTACCATTCAGATATATTTCATAGTGACAAACCATTGCAATAAAATATACCAAAATAAACTCTTTAGCAATACCATAACAACATATTTTGACATTATTGGGATGGAAAGGGAAACTTTCAAATACAAAAGTAAAAAGAAGTTGTTGTGAAACTCATAAGATACTAAAATTTCCTCTGACAAAACATTTTCATTCATAAAAAACCAGTATTTTTTTGCCATAAAATTGTTCTCTTGCCTTTTTTTCCTTGCTTCTTTTTTTTTTTTTTCAATAAGCCCTAAGGACTACTCACTTTTTTTAAGAAAAGTAAAGAAATCCTACCCGTGGGCCCAAAGTAATACAGTTTTGTAGTTAATGTCTTTTTCCAAGGAATATAAATAAAAGCATACAAACCTCTGTCTCTTTGTGTTCCATTTGCTCATTTTCTGACCCATATTCTCTGACCCCAAGTTTATTCATGACCAAACAAATGGCAGTGACAGATGCCATCCCACAGACTGCTTTATTTTCCATGTCAGGATGGGCACCAGGCACCTTCCCCTCTGTGGCTCTCTCAAATTATTAAATGTGTGTCTGGGTCCATGAAATGAAAATAACAAGAAATGAAACGAAAATAATGAGAAGCAGATATTTCATAGGTCAAATTAGTTCAGTGTAGTCACGTAAAATTGTAGCCATAGGGGATCTGCCCAAACAGAAGAAAACTGAACAGGTTTTAAAGAGGTTCTAAAATCTTTCTATATTTGTTATGCCCTTCCCTTTTCCCCTGTGAAAGGAAGGATGAAAACCATGTAGACCCTGGAAACAAAACCTGCCATAACTGATGTGTTATTTTAACCAGAACTGTGTTGCATTCTGCTGTTCCTCTGGACAGTCTTTATTCACACAAGTTGCAGCTCTGAGTCGAATGCAACTCCTGCAAGGTTGGGGGTGGCTCGTGTTGGTGGCTTTGCACAGGCTGTGGTGCAGAGCTGGAGGAGCATGGAACCCCCAGCTATCCAGACATTTTCAGTGCCCACATTGGCCTGGGCACAAGGGAGAGGCTGCTCTGGTGTGAAGTGCTCTGCACAAAGAGTTTGTGTCTGACTGATGTCCATGTTTTGCCCCTGAAGCCTGGGAAAATTGTCCTAATGTGCATAAATGTTTAATTTCAGCTTGGTAACACAAAATAATTTTAATTGAATTATGATAAAAGAGTAAAAAGACAATAATATTATTTTTTGAGAAATTAAGTGCATTGGCAATGTTTTTAACATATCAACTCACATTTTTCTTGATTCTAAATCATTTTGCTCAATAGTTGAAATAATTAAGAAAAGACATACTGTTTCCTCTGTGGCAGAATGAGAATCTTTTTTCATTATCAAAATAAGAGCAATGCAAACAAAATTTGTATAAAATGACAGTACTTCAATAATAAGTTTGCCATTTTAAACATAAATTCATCCAGAAGGCAGACGTTCTATAAGAGGAAAGTCAATATTTCTCATATGTAGATCTGTCTTAAAACTATCTGTGCTTTTCACAGGCCTGGAACAGTGCCTGCATTTTGTAACCAGATCCTTTAGAGCTGGTGCAGCCCCACAGCCCCTTCCCAACTCTCACAGTGAATTGATTGGAGAATTCACCAGGCAGAATAGTTCAGGTTCTTCTCTGACTTATTTTGTAAATATCTGTCACAGCTGTAATAGGGGAATATAAAATACAGGCACATTATTTTTATAATACAACTCTTAATTCTTAATTCTGATTTTTGCTCCAGTCCTGCAGAGAATGTTGAGTAGGTGGAGTCAGCTGGCCGGGTGTAATCAATAGGGATGGAAAGGAAGACAGAGCTGCACTAAAATGCATCTTTTTAGGTCCTTTGCTATTTTTGGTTGACCTCATTAGAATTTCTGCCTTATTCATTAAGGCTCTGCTTCAGCAAAGCATGTAAGGCCATAGTTACAACAAACACTCATCAGAATGAATACATTATATTATAGTTAAATACGTGCTTTACTGCTTTCCTCAATGGGTGTTTTAGCACTTTATTTTTCTAATTAAAAGAAAAAAAAGTCACAGAGGAATATGCAGTTAAGTAATACCCCATTATTTTTCACAATTCAGACAATAAACTTAATCTTATCCAGTATGATCAATAACTTGGAGAAGTTCTTAGCCATCTAGTCAACACACCTTAAAATTTGAGGGTAATGGTAATTACAGATGCATAAAGCCCATTACTAATGAATAAACATTCATTTTACATCACTTACTTTAAATTCATGTAATTCTTTATCCATTGTGCTTATTTATGTAAGGAATTTAAAGTTTAGCTGATTTAGAATTATCCATTAGAAACAGAAAGGAGGAAAGAGAAGGGGGATACACATTTTTTGTACTGAGTTGGTTCAAAAACAACTTGAAGGACTTAATTTCCAGTTTAGAAGAATAGCATTTGCACTGGAATAAACTATGACATGTTTAGTACTGTAGTGGATTTTATAAACAAACTTATAAAGAAGCAATTAAGTTTTTTTCTGGTGAGATTTATTCTGTAGAAGAAATGAAGATCATATTTACTGGGAACAAACAGGAGTATTTTTGCAACTTCCTTTAAGGCTCAGAACTCACCCATATCAGACAGCTACAGTGTGGTATTGCTAACCTGAAAAGAAAAAAAGGGACAGAAAGCTTGACTTCAGCTTTTCACAAGTGAAAAATTAATAGTGATGGTAAGAATGTAGGAATGGTTTTAAGTGGCTCAGAAGTTGGTGCAGATTTGCAGCATTCTCCAGCAGCCTGTCTCCAGCAATCTCCAGTAATCAACTTCTAGATGGGAGTCTTCAGAAACAGAGCAAACACAGCAATCTTACTCCTTACACCAGTCCAACAATCCCTGCCTTGTGAACATGCAAAGGTAGAGTTTAATACTGGTTTTAATATTTTTAAGAAGTCTTTATCTTCCAGCAGTCTAGTCTCACTTTGAAGCTGTCAGCAGCAGCCTTCACAGCTTCCTGTGACAATTTTCCTCTGTATATCCTCATTGGTTTGTTTGGTCTGCAACTTCAGATTTCCCATAGTTGTTGAATTATGAGGAACAACCATCAGTTCCCTCTCTACCTTCTCAGTTTCACTCATGATTTTGTAGTTCTGTCAAAAGCTCCCTATAGTGTCTCTTCTCTGAGCTGAGGAGTCCTTATCTGTCTAATCCTTCCTCTGAGAGTTGCTCTGTAAATTTTTTTCATCATTATTGCTCTTCTCTGTTCTTCTTCTGTTATGTCCTTGCAGTGGCAGGGAGGCAGATTTCCCAGCAATACCCAGGATTCATGTGAGTGAAGTGCCATTGCGTTTTTCAGTCTTGTTCTTTATTTTTTTGCAATAACTCATAAACATCCCATTTCTTTCTGTTGGCTGTTGTTGACTCCTGAACTAACATTTTCATAAGTCCTTTTACTAGACCTCTGAAATCTCTTTCCTCAGATACAATTGATAGTTTAGAACACCTCACTCCAAAGATAAAATTACTTTTTACATGGCTATAATATTTTTTTTTACTTTTTCCACATTTAGTTGTCAGCTTACTAAGTTTTAACACACCTGGTAGCTCGGTATTGGGAGTTTACTGGCGGCTGTACTAACAACTTTTTCAGCTCTGAAAGCCTTCTGCACCATCAATAAACTTTGCTGTTTCACTTTTCAGTCTTTCTCCAGATAATTTTTGTATACCTGTAGCAATACTGGCCCCAGTGTGAAACTATGAGACTCCTACAGTGGTTTACCTGTATTGACAAAACTGACAATATATACCTACCCTTTCTTTCCAGTTTTTGAGTATTTATTTGCTCATGAGAGAATCTTGGAAAGAAATAATAATTTGATATCTTTGATGGGATGTTGAAAGGTTTTTTGAAGCACAAGTATACAATATCAAATAATGATCGATTCTTTAAAGGATGAGCAAGACCAAACTTCTTTCTATAAAATTCATATTGATTTTTCTCAGGGATACCACATTTATCTGTGTACTTTCTGACTATCTTCTACATTATATACTCTACTAATTTGTCTGATCACTAGTCCCCAAATCTCCATGGGAACCTTTTCCAAATTTTGATTTTTCTTTTGCTACTCAGGCCATTTAAAGAAGAAGGTGAGAAACCACTTTTAATTGAATGCTATTTTTAAAATGTTCAAGACCCTTTAGAATTCTGACAGCACATTACTCTGATGTTAGCTTTTCCTGCTTTTATCCTATGAGATGGATCCTGCTAATGGTTTCCCATAAAGATTCTATCATGTTCTCTTCAGATATGAAATGTGCAAAGAACTGATCTTGCTTAACCCAGCTTCTGTCACTAGGAACACTCAAGATACTTCTCAAGAAATAAGTACAATCCCTATTGTAGCAAAGGAGAACAAAACTGTGAGGTGAAGGGCTGGCTTTAACAAAGGACTGAATCAGGACCATGTGCATAATACCTTGGCACCTCTTCAGTGATTTAGCACTAGAAAATTCAATATGAATGTCCCATTACAGTTTAGCATGTCTTGTGCCTGGATTGATGCACAGTCCCTCAATGGAGGTGGAAACATTTTCCTGACACTTTTTTGAGGTCGTTATCATTAGCCTATACTCCTGATACCTGATCCTCCTTTAAAGGGTCTTTTTACAGTAGTTAAAAAACAAAATCAGGATTTACTTGGGGCTGCCCCAGAGTAAAAAGAATAGATGAAAAACTCCAAGATAGCAGCAATCCTATCAGAAATAGTTACAATCCAAAAACAGTGTATGCATAATTGAGATTTAAATCATCAAATCACAGAATATCCTGAGTTGCAAGGGACCCACAAGGATCACCCAAGTCCAGCTCCTGACCCTGGACAGCCCAAGAACCACATCATCTGCTGTAGAGCATTGTCCAAACACTCCTTGAGCTCTGTCAGGTGCTGTGACCACTGCCCTGGGGAGCCTGTGCCAGTGCCCAGCCACCCTCTGGGGGAAGAACCTTTTCCTGATACCCAGCCCAAACCTGCCCTGACACAGCTTCAGGCTATTCCCGCTGTCCTGTCACTGTCACCACAGAGCAGAGATCAGTGCCTGCCCTTTGTCTGTCCCTCACAAGGAAGTTGTGACTGCACTGAACTCTGCCCTCAGTCTCCTCCAGGCTGAACAAACGCAGTGCCCTCAGCCCCTCCTCACACGGCTTCACCATCTCATTGTCCTCCAGACCCTTCACCATCCTCACTGCCCTCCTTTGGACACTTTCTGGGAGCTAAATGCCTTTCTCATATTGTGGCACCCAAAAATGCACACAGCACTGGAGGTAAGCCTGCACACTTCCCAACTCACATAGTAAATGAAGACAGAGATGAGGGCAGTTTCAGACAATTTTTAGTTATAAATTCCTGCTGTCTATGCCTTATGCCCCAGCACTGTTCATGTTTGCATACTAACTAATGAACACACCCCTCATTTAAATTAATGCTCCCTTGTCTGGTATAAACAGGCTGCAGCAATTCTGTAGCTGGCAAGCAAGGAAAAGAGGAGAGGCTAAACAGGATTAGCAGAATATCAAAGCATCCACTTTAATTACCTGCTACAATATGTTCATTTTTTTTCATCTCCAAGCAACTTTTTTTGCCATTCACACCTGATTGATCACATAAGAACTGGGCTGGGAGATAGGAGAATTTAATTATCTTAAAGGTTGTTATAGTGGGTGCTCCTATTAATCAGATTTTTAAGAGGAAAGGTTTGAGATTGTCCATTGCCATTCAGAAAACTAATGCTCAAGGAAAGGACCTAGGCAAGAGCCACTCACACCAGCAGGCCAGCTAATCTAATTGATAATAGTCCTATTAATTTGGAATTGTATATTAATGGGCTGCAGCACTGGATCATCTTCATACCATTCTCGTTATATCAAATCCTTATTCATTTGGAAGGTTAACAAGTGCATAACATTAATAACAAAATTAAATGGAAGGATGTAAATTGGAAAGAGATATTTATTATTACGTGTTTACAGGAAAGAAACAAGCATTTTAGTTCCACTATCATTTAACTAAGGCTGCATATGAGCACCTGAAGAAGTTACATGAATGCAAGATGATTTAGAAGTTGAAATTAAGGAATATTATTTACTTCAAAAGTAGGGAAGTAGAAATATGAATCTGGTTCTTTTGTCAGCTGCAAAGGAGTCCCTGTGAGTGTTGCTAAATCACCACAGTTGCATAGTGCCTTTCTGAACAGTGCCTGGGTCACTGTGAACATCCTGCTCTGACTGTGGCATGGACAGCAGGATGCAAGCAATTTTCAGGAATGCCAAGTTATTAGTCTCTACAGGCTTAGGCAAGGGAGAGTTTCTAGGACATTTTGCACAGCTAACCTCTCTAGAAGTGCTCAGAGCAGAACTTCAGGCACTTAATAAATTCTACAGCTGAAAATTGAAGAGCTCTTGACCCTCTGCTACCCAAGCATTTCTTGCAGATTGCTGTCATGGACCTTGGTGTATAAATTCTTCCTTTGTTGCACTTCAAGCATGGATCTGTAAGATTTTTTCTGTGAAGTCATGAGTGATTCCCTACTATAGTTTATGTCTAATGTAACATGTTAATAAAAATGTTAAACAAGCCAATATATAAAGAAAGTAAAAATGTACCAATGCTCTTCTGTGCTGTTTCATATAAATGATACCAGTTATGGGTGTGGTCCACAATTTCTTCATTCAGTGTGAGAAAACGTTTCTCCAAGGCAGCTCACATTTGTTTATTTATTTATTTATTTATTTACTTGCTATTTGGCTTTGTGCTTCTGGTATGTTGTGTCCAGAGAAGTTTTTGTCACACATTTTCAAACAGATGGGTGTGATTTGGCGCAGCTGGGTTTATCCTACCAGTTACACAGCTTGGAACAATCTTGTCTGGATTAGGGTAAAATGAGTCATAGCTTCCCAAAATCATTTGTCACTGTTGTAAAATTAGAGACAATTGGTCCTGATTGGTATTTTCTGCTACAAAAAAAAAAAAAAAAAAAAAAAAGAAGTTTGATTTGAAGGAGCAAGACTGCTGCAGATAAAAACATGAGGGCCCATCTCAGAACTGCTCTATTTGAGAAACTGAGGTCTGCATTTTTTTTATGGTAATTTTTTTCTCTACTCCCACAAAATGAAAAAGTTCTCTACAGTGATGCTGTAGGATATACTGTGTAACTGATTGAGTTCTAGAGAATAAATATTGATAAATAAATGATACAATGTTTTTACAGTAAAATCAGGATCTGTACAAAATACCCTCTTTATCTTCATGACCAAAAGAGTACAGTAACAAACATTTGTTGAAGAAAATAAAGAAAACAAATATCCTCTGAATTTCTAAATTTACATATATGAGTTAATATACCTTGAGCGAGACTTTCTTAATTCCTCCCTTCTGCTGCTGGGCTCTGTCTGGTGTCACATTGGTAACTGGAGGGACAGATGACCAATCTCTGCAGAGACCAAGCACAGGTGAGCCATGCAGAGCCAGCCTGTGCTTAGGACTCACCAGAGCAGATATCCATCCATAAGTTAAATTCCAGTCCCTGCTGTTTGTTCAGAGGGGTAAGCAGGTTCCAGCTGACACCAAGCAGAAAGAAAAGGCTCCTACACAGTTTGCTGTCAAGCTCCTGCTCTAGAGGAGACACCACTTGTAATCAAATTCCTGCTTTTCTGTCCGGAATAATTTTGCTGCACTTTCTTCAATGGAATTTGTTCAATCTTCCTCCAAAATAGTGACTGAATTCTGTCTTTCCCTTATGAATTAAGAAAATAATCTTGCCGCCCTGCAAATAAAATAAAATAAAATAAAAAAATATTTGGTCATGACACTACGATTTGTCATCAACTTTGCTACCAAATTACAAGTAACACCTTCTAGGGTCCCTGTCATCTACTCCAAAGAGTTTACCCATGTCTTTTCCATGTTTGACCCTAAGAAAGCATAGTGTGACTTTCACACATGTAATTCTTAAATTTTACTCTATTAATACAACACTGATTTCAAGACAGCTTCTGCTTTGACCTGCACTGCAGAAATCTGAGGAAGAGTATCACTGCTGTGCATTGCTCTGTTTTTACACACCAGTAAATTCTTCCTCAGATCATCATATTTAGTTGTTTTAAAATAGAAACAAACAACAAAACCTAGCATAAGTTGGGTTAGGTAATTCAGCTGAGTGCTGAAATGAAGGTTCCTTATTTGAACAAGGAACCTAAAGAAACTGGGATTCCATATTCATGAATCTGTAATTTTTTTTCCAATCTATATCGAGTCAGCAGCTGCACATCAAAAGCTGAATCGTGTTTACCAAAAGGAAGGAAAGAATCTACTGATATGTTGATACAACAAATCCAAATCTTTTCTTTGCTGGCTTGATTAGAAGGGATCAGAGTTTAAGCCTTTATCTTAAGGTTTTCTGTAAAATAATACTGGTTTAGATCATTCCACTGTGTAAAGTGTGATCAAATCTGTGCAAAACCAAAAGACAGGTTCTGTGGTTTTCTGAAAGTAGAGGGATTGCTTCCTCCCCCCCACCCCATTAACTAGTGTTTTCCATCCTGGATTCCAGGATCTGCATTCATTCATGACCTCATATTCTATGTGAGGCTTGGGGCACTCTTAAAGGAATCTTGGCAGTGGGACAGGGACCTCCCCCAGCAAGCCCCCAGGGCAGCACAGGCCTAGCATTCATTCCCTAATCAGTTCTATTCTGGAGCTGTATTTTAAATGCCATTTAAACCTCTAGTTATTTATAATGGCCTTGGCCATGTGGCACCTATTAAAAAAAAAATCCAGCCCTTCATTAACCACGTGACTTTTTTTTCCAGAAAATATTGCAATAATTTACAGTGGAGAAAAAAGAAATTTGCTACTCTGAAATCCTCATCAAATCACACACCCTTGCTTTCAAACAAATCCCCATTTTCATATTATACAATGAAAACTCTCAGAAATTTTCTTATGTATGCACCTCTTGGGGCTGATATGGGCCATTATTATGATTTATTTGCTATTTGTTGTGCACTGGCAGATGTTTGAGTATTTGCAAACAAGATGGATGATGTTACCATTGTGTGACCTTGCAGCCTACTTAGTAATGAGTTAACACAGGCAAACAGGGACCCCAGAATAATGATGTGCTTGCAGACTTGGGCTACTACTGAGTTATTTGTATTATTGCTTGAAGAGGCATAGATGTTAATTACCCAATTAGTACCAATTAGTAACTCACCTAAAGTGGAGGTGGTGCTGTAAAATTGTCAAAATTTCTCTCAAAATTACTTCCTGGGGCAAGTTTCCACCTGAGAAGAAATTAGCTTTTTCAGTGCTTTTCTAGCAGTAAGTCAAGAAACTGCTGCTATGCTAACTGACATTGTTAACACAATTATACTGCTTTTTAACCTATCTTCATTTTTATCTTTGTCTTTAATTTAGAGAATTTACTTTTTCTGTAGGTTTATCAGAATACAGCTCAGTATGCTTTCTGCTGGAAAGAAAGTAATCACTTCTCCTGCCACAGATCAGTAATGCTTGAGTAAACCAGATTTAAAATTAGGAGGGGTATGAAAGAAGTCCTAGGTGTGGTGAATGATAGGACAAGATAAAGATGAAATATTTTCATATGTTTTGTTATTAATTGATCCACTCCTATATTACAGTGGTCTCGTGACTGTAAGGTCTCAGGTATGAGCCTAATGCAGAATATCAAAAAGATAATCTATATATAAAGATATATATATATAAATGTATAAAAGAACGTTAAACAGTGATTAGCTACTGAAACCATGCTCATTCTGTTTCAAACATGTTACTTTTCTTTCAATATGTTAAAAAAATAGGTAAATTCAGATCTTTTCAGATCTTTCTAAGCAGTAGTTACCTTGCATTATACACAGAACAATGCAAGGTACAGTTCAACCTTTATTTGCAATAATGTAGCCCACAGGAATTAATGATAGTACCAGTGAGCAATTGAGGTCAAAATGTGATCAATAGATAACAAAACCTCCCACCTTGTGGCACAATAATCATAAACATAAGCTTTTTTTTTCTTTTTATAGTTGACCATATTTTCTCACATTGTATGTAAGCTGCAGGAATGTGAACAAAACCAGTTATGATTTGGTATTTATTTGATATTTTTTCCTAGTCTTGATATAACTGTATATAAAGTCTTCATAACACATTCCTTAAATTGTTTCTTTCTCCAGGAGACTGATCCTTCAGGTTACCATTTTGATGAAAGAACAGCTCATCAGGAGCCAGGGCACCAAGTTCTATGGAGAAAGGGCCAAGACTCATTCTGGAAGTTTGAGAATTCATTGCTTGTTTATGCAATAATTGCCTCAATAAAAAATTCATCTCTCAGCATCCTGTACAGTCAATATCAAATAGATATTTATAGATTCAGGGTTTTTCAGTAGTTTAATCAAATTAAAAAGTGAAAGGTGCTGTTAGATGAAGGTAATGGCATGCATAGCAAAGCACCTTAATACATATAAACTTGTGCATTTCTAGCTAATCAATTACATGGTGCTTTTGCCTTTTATCTCTGACTGTTAACGACTGCCATATTAAATAAAGTCTTAAATAGCTTGCTAGGATGCTCCCTGGTCTCTAGAAGGCAGACTGAGTGTCTGCCAGCTCTTTTGCTATAACATCTTAAGGTCTTTAACTGTCTGAACAGCTGGATGATTGCATATAGCACTGGCACACAGCCACTCTCCCCTCCAAACCCCAATTAAAGCTGCTGTCACAGAGCTAAGAAAGCACAAGCTGCAGTTTTATTTTATGCAACAATCAATGGCAGTCATTTTTTAAGATGATATAGAACTATAGATCTGCATATGGCTCAGCAAACGCCCTTCTGTTTGCCAGTGGTTAATGATCTGCCAACAAGCCTCCCCAACGTTTTGCCATTTGATATTATCCACCAGGCTGTTCACATGAATACTCTTCAGCCTGCGTGCAGAAATTTCTTGCAGCAACCCATGTTTGAAATTTCAGCTACATTTATTGGTTAGAATTGAAAACAGAGGCCACGTGGTTAGGTTTTTGTTTCTTTGTAGGAAAAGTACAGCTCTTGGAGGGAGAGGCATCTTTGAGGGATGATTCAAGCAGCCCTGTATTAGTGCAGGATGAATCACCCTCTGCCTGTTGACTACAGAAGGAACCTCAATGATTGACTAATCTAGGCACTTGAATTTCAAACTAAAGTAAGGTGGTTTCCACTCTTAATATACACTTTTGACAGACAGTGATGTACAACTGTTATTATAGAGCTGTAAATGGACACACTATTATATAGCATACCACTGTAGTAAGCCTAAATATCACTGAGCTAATCCAAATTTTGACTAAAAACCCCAAACCAACAATTGTCTTAAGTCCTGTCTCAATCAATAACAGTATTCAAACCACATCTATATATGATGAACTGTTAATATTTATATATTCCTTCATTTACCTTTATCTTTATCTTTATTTTATAAGGTTTCTTATCTGTTCTTGACACTGCATGAGTCATATTCTCACCCAAGTTAACAAAGTTTTATTTAGCAGAAAAATTGCTACAGCCTGCAATACTATTCTTTATGTGTATGTATATACATGACTGTGTATGTCTCTGTGCCCAAATCACTTCTTTCAGCGCCTTGTGTTGGCAAACTTTAATATTAAAGGACCTTCACACTGATGAATCTGAAGTGTCTTTCATTTGCCTAAGTAATTAAATCCTTCAAAAGAATCCTATTCAAATAAATCAGAGATTAGTTGTTAGAGAATACATTCTCTTTTTTGAACAGGTAGAAATGACTACTTATTCATGCAATTTAAAATCCTTTCCATTGCCTTTTGTGGGATCACATACATTCCTTTATGACACACTGCTTATCAGAAGGTCCTGAAAATCTTCAATTTCACTGCTTTCTAGTAGGGCATAAAAACTGCTGCAGCATATATAAATTCTGCGTTGTGCTGATGTAATTGGCTGCTCTAGCTCAACATAGCCAGGATCAATCAAGAGGCAGCGGAAGTTCTGCTCCGTAAAGTCACCAGTGTGACATCTGAGCTGATTGTGAGATGACAATCCTGGCCTGAGGCAAGAGAGAGTAGCAGCCATTTTGTGGGAATTCTAGTATCCCAGGATAACCTAAAACTACTTACATAAATTTTTGAAGAGCACAGGATATTTAAATATATATATAATGTGTCTTATGGAAGGAAATAAACCCATATTTTTATTATGACTCATTGTATTACTTTTTTATTTCTCACAAAGCATTGGGGTAAGCAATAAAACATTTCTGTAAATCAATCCATCTGTGCCATTGTTTCTGCTCTGTAATAATTAGTAAGTCTGATTCATTGAATTCTGCTTTTTGACACCCTGGAGAGACCTCACTTTGATGGTCTGCTGCAGGAAAAGTTCCTCTAATGGTTTATAGAGCCAAACTGACCTTTATATTGTGTTTATTTTCCTATTTGTCTGGTATGGTACTAACTCACATCTTTTACACCCTTTATAGCTGTCCATGTCTTTTGAGAAAGATACAGGTGCTTGCCTTTGATTTTTTTTATTCTTTTATTGAAAAACATTCTCTATGAATAAAGTAATGATTCAGTCTTTCAAGATTAGTTGTAAATCCTTCCTAGAACAACACATCTTCCTACAATTTACTCTGTGGCTAAACCTCCCCCTAAAAATATTTCAAAAAATATTTTCCTTGTTTTATGTGTGATGAGTGACCAATCCTTTGGAAATGAAAAGTTTAACCAAGTTCATGTCATCTGTTTTTGCATATTAGAAAATACTTAAGTAATGATAGTGGTGAGCAGAAAAGGAACATGAAAAGTAAACTTTTCCATGTGAAGAGACTTCAGTGAAACAATTTGAGTTACCAGTAAGGAAGAGAAAAAGTAACATTTTGCATTCCACAAGGGAGTTTTATCTTTCAAAAAGTCCTGAAATGCTAAGCTGGAATGGAAAAAAAATCCAGTGTTAGAAGATTCCTATGGTAAAAAAAGTAAATAAATATTTTGATAACATTAAAAATTTTAATTTAACTCACTGCACATTCATTTAATTATATAGTTCTATTTTATTCCATATTATTAGTAAAAATAGAAGTAGATTATTACATATAACTAATAAAGGATCTGATTTATTCCATTAGACAATGACCCTAGCAGATTCAGAGAGATCAATTTCCATGCCAAAGCACATTTACTTTGTGTCTGTTTAGCATTCATTCTGCTTCTGTTCAGAACAGCATTTCCCAAACTATTATCTTATTGGATCAAACTGTGCAAGGAATTCCACAAGAGCAACCTTTAGGATGGATTCCTTCTGCTCTTGTTTTAATTCACTCTTAGACCACTATCATGAGAAACAGGAGGGGTAATTCAGACCTACACCACCAGGTAAAAATGAGGAGCTGAGGAAAGGAAAGACAATACAAAAATATTATAGATGTTTTTTCAAACCTCAGCAGAGGGACACATTTTGGACAAATGTTTCAAGAGTGGGTGTGGGATGCTGAGCTGGAATGCTTTCTGTTAACCATCTCTAATTTCATTTCCTATCTCGCATTGTGATCCAGGAAGTCTGTTCTCCAGCATGAGTCATTTTGTCACATTCCAGATCTGAAATGAATAAAGCTATTAACATTTATAGTATGCTGTAGTTTTGCCATACTTTGCAAATGTCTATTATTTTTCATCTGTTGTCATTGTCAAGAACAGCAGCTGACAATGTAAGTATATATACCCATTACTACTGTAGAGAAAAATAAAAGTGACGTTAAGTCATTTCATAATAAAAGATCATTCCAGTGTAAGATTTGTTAAAATGTGATTTAATCACAGCAGAGGCTCAGAAAGAGTGCTTTATTATGAGTGTTGTGGTGAAGATGACTTGCCTATGTTAACAGAGCCATTCCATAAAGGTTTATGAGTGATATTGACTTTATGGGATCAGAATCTTATGTGTTTGATCCAACCCATGGGCAAGCCTGCCCCAGGAAGGCACTGTGACTGGTGCAAGGAAAATAGGAATTAAGTTAGCCTAACCTTTCAAAAGAAGTTATCTTAGAAAGATTCATTCTTAGAAGTGGGAATCTGCATGAAAAGCCAAAATCAAAGTCACTCATTTGTGATTAATCTTCCCAAACATATAAATATAAAAATATATTAATACATAAAAATACAGATATATTTATATATTTATATATTTGTTTATTTATATATTTATATATATATATATAAATATATAAATAATATGTAAAGATATAAATAACACATAAATATATGTATATTCAATTAGGTAAGTAACAGTAATAATTAACTTCTACCAATATTATCATGATACTATGAATAATATTAGAAAGCTTGGTGCTTTGGAGATATCAGCTCAAGCACACTCCTATATCTGCATGACAGCTCCTGCTGTAAGCCTCCTGCTGCTGCACTAATAAAACCTCAAAATACACCAACCAACCAACAAACCAATCAAAAAACCCTACAGAAAAAATAAATAAAGAAAAAAAAAAGATAATTGAACAAAGTACAGTTAGTTTTTGTATCAACAATTTTGTTTATAAAATCCTCATATTTTAGGATTGGAGGCATTCTTATGGCTGCTGGCAAAAATGATTTAGGTTGGCATATTCATGCCTGTCAACTGTTTCTAATTCATTTTGAATCTACATAAAGGTAGGGGATTACATCACCACAGCAGTGAATAGACCTTAACTAGGTCCAATATCTTTATGCCTTGCAGACAAAAGGGGTCACAGACAATACTTGCACAAATGAACTTCCTAGCCAGTCAGAATATTCCTTTATGGCAAGCATTCATTTCAAAAATAGGGCTGACTCAATATGTACATCTTGTTTCAAAAATCACATCACAAAAAGGGGAGTTGTTTGATGTGGTCAAACAGGCCTCTTTTTATTCATAAAAGGAAATTGCCTAACTATGTGGAACCTGCTTTAGAGTCTCATTTCCATACTTTTGACCATAAGAATACCATTTTATCCAGGAGAATGTCTGTGCCGAGAGAGACTAATATACTTCCAGATGACAAGGGTAAAATGTACCTGATCTACACAAACATTGCACCTTTATCATAAAGATTAAAATGGTCACAGCAAATATAGGGTAGGAGAGCACCTGGAGTGCCCCATTATAAATGAATGTTTCTCAGGATCTGAAAAAGCGAGAACAAGAAAAAAGGAATGGTTGTTGTTTAATGAGTGATTTTGTTTACAGGGTGAAAATGTCCTTTATTTTGATATTCTGCTAAGATAGGTATAAAACATTTCTACACTTGCCATTTTTTAGGTATCTCTCTTAGATACTATCATCAATAAATGGATTTTAATGAAATATGGGTAGCTGCATGCTCTGCCTGGAATGGGATAAAATAACTTAAAATTGAATTGCAAAGCTACCAGTGGTAGGTGGAGAAGGGGGCATCATGTTGCTTTTGGTGTTGAATAATGCTGAAACAAGCCTGACTCATCAATCCCAAAATTAAACATCCTCATAGTGAGGTGGAGATCTAATTGACTTGGTAATGTATCCAGCAAAGGAGGAAACAAGTGACACTACCAATAACTTATCTAAAGCTGCTGAGCTGACTCAGCTGGTCTGGAGACATCTGGCAGTCAATCACTTTATACT
>PYHW01010003.1:5208453-5250223 GCA_013186435.1 Turdus rufiventris | reverse complement strand
AGACTCTCCTCTGTGGAGTACAGAAAACAAGGAGGTCTTTTCTGCACCCTGTGACATAGTGGGAGGACTTCCTAAACAACTTTGATGCTCCCATTCTGTCTGTGAGAATATGTTAACTATGGTAATTTCACAGTTACAAGCCGCACCTGATTATAAGCCGCACTTCCAGGTGTCGGCAACATTTTGTTCTTTGTCCATAAATAAGCCGCACTGGATTATAAACCGCTCTGTCATTTGCAGCGAGGATCCGTGTGCAACTTTCACAAAGTTACCAATTAGTAACAGAATTGCGGGATTGCGGGGTTTACTGGCTCAGGCCAGGCGGGCTCTGGCTCAGCTCAAGGCTGCTGGGGGCTCACACTTCCAGGTTGGCAAATTTCTGAACTTCATCCATGTATTGGCCGCACCCGATTACAAGCTGCACTTCCAGGTTCGGACCAAAATTTTGGTCAAAATGGTGCGGCTTATAATCGTGAAATTACTGTAAATTCCTTCCTACATCCTGAGTGGATGTTCACTGAACTTTGTGGAGCCAGTTAGAGTCAGTGACTTCAGCTGACAGAGGGTAATTTGTGCTGGTGTTCTGCTGCTCCATATTGTGCCTGGTAGTCAGTCACAGTGTCCTGAAAGCTGCAAATAAAGCCACAGGTCACAGCAGCTGCCCTGACCATGAGGGGTTGTGCCTGGTCTCGCCCCTATGCATGTCATGAATAACCTCATCACCCAAACTAACAGGGTGGGGTCTTTCCATCACTGCCAGCTTCTCTTAGCTGGTCTATCTGTTCCCAGAAGTGTATCATAACCAGGGGGTTAATAAGATAGATTAATCTCTCACTGTCCTTACATTACTGCTACCAAACTGTAAGTAGTCCTAACTACTTTATTTCTTAGGCAGTCCTCTGAGGTCTACTAGACAGAAAACTTCACCAAATGCAAAGCTAACAAGATGGATTGAATCCCTCCTGGGGATTTTTGTGATCTGTCAAAATTCAGTAAATGCAGATGATGAATGATAAATACAAACCTAAAAGAAGTTTGAAGAAGGAAAAAGTGGTATATTTATTTAGCAAAGATAGAAATGTTAATGAATTTTGCTGCATGGAAGCATTATCTACCATGGGTGGTTAGGGCTCAGGCTAGCACAACTAAAAGTGATAAATGAGATACAGCTACAAAATAATTGTTGGGTTATGAGTGTCCCTAGAATCCTTGTATGGGTTTGACAATTTTGAATCTATCTCAATTTCTTACTAAATAATGTATATACATGAGAGGGAGAGCATAAACCCACACCAAAGTCTTTGAATAAAAGCTATTCTTGTTCTCTGGGACAATGAACTCACTGCTTTCCTGGAAACTGTAACTTAAACTCTACCATGACTGTTTCATTCAGACACAGCTTTTCTTAATCTAAGCCTCAGATTTTCTGTAGAGGTAGGGTACAGTTTAGATACCTTGATAATCTTCCAGTCAAAGTATCAAAAAACTGTTTTCCTTATAAGACCACAAGTGGATTTTTATTGCTACCACTTCCATATCTACTGCTACCAATCGCTGAGTTAACCAAATACTACCAAATACCAGCTGGGGTTAGCTAGATAGAATAGGGGAGTTGTAGAGATGTAGCAGGGCTGTTTTAGTTGTTTTATGCCAATTAGTACTGTAGCTATTGAATATTCATTAGATAGGTCCGCAAATATTGCTAGACTTTTGAAATCTGTTTTTTCTTTAAATGAGCCATATATTGGAAGCATCCTAGCTTTTATTTAAAAAAACCCTGAAATAATTATCCCCTTTCCTAACACTTTCTGACATTAATGAGGTAGTGGTATTTTAGCTTTTATGTGGATTTGAAAAAGAAAATCGAAATGAATCTTTCAATTCATGAGAGAATCTGGTCATTGATAATGATATTATTTGTCTATTTTAAATATGAAGCTGTGGGGTTTTTTCTAGCGCAGTTTGGTCTAGTTTTGAAATAGTGTACCTTTTGATGTGCTCTCTTAAAAGTGCTTTTTAGTACTGCTAGAGCTGGAGAACCCCTCAACCCTGAGGTATTGATCTGGCAGGAAGCATAATGCCTGCTAATACCACCTGTGAGACTATGGTTTATAATTTTTATATCTGTTTGACTTAACCTGCTACAGCAGGAGAAAAATCCCAGTCAAGCTGAAAGACTGCATTACTGGTGAATATGAGCTGGAGAGCCAAGACAACCTGGATCTCTTTACAAACATTATGCTGTTTCCTGGCTTTGAGATCCAGTGGGAAATTCAGAGAGATGGCATGAGTAGAAAGCTTTCTAAGATTCAAATGTGTGTGTCTTGTCCTGCAGAGAGTGAACTCATTTGTAGTAAATGAAAGCCCATTGGCAGAGAAATGACATTACAGTCTGTTTGCTGTGGAGTGCCACCTTGGCAAATAAAACCCCTCCACAGGACAGTCTCCTCCTAAGCCAACCCCATCACAGAATTCAGCTACTCACTCACTCATCTCTCCCAGTTACTAATTTTCAAGATTAAGACTTGCATTTTTAGTGACAGTAGTCATGCCTCATATGAAGCTTTTTGCACTGACATCTCTAGCCTCAATCCATTATGTGAATCAAGTCAAATTTATTAATTCTTTGTTATTTAACAGCTGTGTTATGGTTCTCAAGCTCCTTCAAGTGAAGTCACATTCATTTGTCAAAAATGGGACTGAGTAAATTAAAATAGAAAATGCAAATAGTTAACAGCTGAGACCAGAAAAACCTCAGTCTTTCCTGTGCCCTTCTCATGATGTGAAACATAGCCATGTTTTGTTAAACTAAAAAACTGCTTCAACTTCACCTTTCTGTCTCCATGACCTAGAGACAATGAGAGTCAGCATCTTGACATTTCTATATTTAAAATTCTTAGCGCATACTGGAAACAAACATTTTTCCTCCCTGGTTAGTGAACAATGGGACAGAAAATCAGAGCCTGAGCATTATGAGCAAAAGAAATAAGATAAATGTATTTTTTAAAAAAACCCAGGAAAACAGAATTCATTTTCTGTACATTTTGTGGTTGAATTTTGATCCAGATTATCCAATCCTCTAAATAAATACATTGCTTTGGATCATTATCCACTTGGGAGAGTGCCATAAAAATGTACCACTAGTTGACTTACAGAAAGGAAAATATTACAAATTATAAATTGAGCACAGCTGGGCAATATCCTAGTGGGAGCAATTATTTTGGCATTATAAAATGCAGGAGATTACAAACCCTGAAATGAAGAAAAGCAATGACCTTTCTTCACCAGAAAAGTCTTGTTCAGTAAGCCTTGCTGAGAGATGGGTGGTAACACAGATTGATATATCATGTTGCAAACACCATAATTAATGTGAATGACACTCTAGACTTCAGGGAATCAGGTAGTGTTAAAGGTGTTTTGTCCTGTAGAAGATGGTAACTGAGATTGGGGCTTTGAATGAATACTTTGCTCCAGGCATCACCTTTATGAGTACAATTTCCTCATCACATAGACTCTCACATACCTCTTTTATGCTTTCAATCACAGCCATCAGAGACTAGTAATGGAGCTGAGGGGGATATATCTGTGAACTCAGAATCTGATAATCTGATATCTCCCAATATGCATTTCCTATCTGTAACAAAAACAAAAACAAAACAAACAAAAAATGCTATTGTGAATGTTTTTTCTTTATTTTGTAAATTACTAAGGAGGATAACAAATTGATAACAAATAGTTCAATAGGTACTTTTTATGATGATTTAATGTTACTATTCTAGTTAAACTAGTGTTACTAAAAAACCCCCATATCAAAGCATGGCTGCATGCAGCACTGTCATTTCCTTTCTGTACTGTGTGCTTCCATTGATTAATAAAGTGTGTCAGATTATCTCCATAGATGTATTCCAAATGCAGTAGAGATGTGAGTACTTGGGCTCTTTGTGTTGCTTCTCATTTTTTTCAATAGTCTCTACTGTGACATAGCTTGGATAAGAACTAATTCACTTCTAAGTGTATTACACAAAAATGAACATAGATTTATGGAAAGTCTCGTGAAAATTCTAGTTAAATACTGGAGACAAAAGCCTTAATCAAGAGGAAATATTACTCTATGGTTCATAGATATGGAAAAATCTCAAATATCTTGAATCTTAAGCAATATTTGGTACACAACATACAATCCTGCTAAGACCTGACAGATAATGAATTTGGGTCCTGGGTAATAGTTCAATACATCTGCTTTTTTTCATTGCTTGGAAGGCTAAACGCCAAAATACAGTATCTCTGAATGCTCTTTGGATAGCAATCTTTATCAAATATCACATGTTTGGATACAGGAAATTATTTCCAGGCCAGAAACGCACGGTAAACCAGACACAGATAAAATACTTCTACATCCTCACAGGTGCTTGAAGAGTTAGTCCTGATGGGGATGACACTGTTTAGCTGGGGAGTGTGTGTTTATGTGTGAAATAATCTAGTGAAATTAGCCAGCAATCAAGTGGAAGAGTTGTTTTATACCCCCTTTTCTCACCAAATTGTTTTGAAGCAAATGTTCCTGTGGCTCAGGAAGGGTACCAAACATCACCTCTTAGGTAGATGCTACCTGTCAGTTTTCTTCAAACCCATGGTCTGCAGAATCCAGTAAGGAGTCCTGAGATGAAACATGGAGTATATAGAGTAAGGAACTGCTTGCTGTAAGATTTTAATATTTTAAAATATAAATTCAGTGAGGCTGTATGCCACCTTTCTCAGAGTCTTTTGAAAGCTGCTGCTACCAAAGTAGATGTTTTAGTGCACATTTTTGGCTATTTTATGCCTTTAATTCCCACTCTCATTTCCAACCTTTCCTTGTCGTGTCCTACTTACAGCCAGTTCCAAGGCAGTAGATTGATGCTGCCAGTAGAAACTGCAAGCAAAGGACTAGGGACCAAAGGGATTTCCTGCATTTCATTCTCAAATAACTAGTAAACATGAATATAAGAAATAAAGGAAAAAGAAATCACTCAATGCTTTAACCCAGGGCAGGGTATTTGATGCTGAAGGGTGGGAAATCCATTACCTAGCATGTCCAGACACTTTCAGCCAGTGAGTTTCTCTGTGCAGGATAGACTGAATTCTATATCCGGAGACAGAAGCTTTCACATTTTGGGTCCTGCTTCTTTGCCTTGTGTCCCATTAAACCTGTCATAAAAGTGTGTCATGGTTTACCATAACAAAGAGCTTCTCTTGCTGGGACCCTGGCTAGCAACAAGGGTTTTATTGCTATAGCACTTCCTAAAACTTGCAACTCAAATTTGCATACAACAATTGAAAGGTATTTCCATTTCCTTCACCCCGGTAGCTTTGGATCAGGCTGTCACAATTAATTGCTAAACAGCAAGAACAGTTATAAATTTGATCTAATGCATTCAAATCAAATCTGCTGTTATCTCAAACCCCTCAGGCCCTGTGGTGCGTACCAAAAAGGTTTAAACCAGCTTGTAACTAAGCCCCACACAGCCACTTGCTCACTCTCCCCTGGCTGGAACTGCAAAAATGAGGAAACTTGTGGGAGACTCGCAAGCAAAGGCCAGACACACATGCAAAGAAAAGCAGGGAATTCATTCCCACTTCCCATGGGCAGGCAGGGTTCAGCCATCCCCAGGAGAGCCTGGCACCATTAGGTGTAGCCTTGACTTGGGAAGACAAATTCTCCCCTCCCCTGTAAAGTTTGTAAAGAAGAAACCGGGAATAGGATAGATTTTTTTTTAAAACCTATTATGAATATAATTTTACTTATTTTTGTAATTCCTGCTGGTACTGCACAGAAGATAGTGCATACATAGACATACTTTTCTGGGGAACTGCTTCTCTTAGCAAACTCTTCATTGCTGATTAGTCCATTCTATTTTCAGTTCTGTGAACTGAAGGTGAATGTGTGGAAGATACAGAATATGCCTTTTCTCTTTCCAGCTGCAGTGCTGCTTCCTAATAACACACAGAGTCCTCTAAATCACCCACAGTAACCCAGCAAGTAACAAAAGCAGTAAATTTTGCACTCATCTAACATTATGCTGTTTCCAGAAATTCTTTACCCTGGAAAGCTGAGACCAGATGGGATCTAATGGCACAACTGGCTACTGTAGAGCAGCTCTGTGCTGGGTGAAATTGGTTACCCTTAATCTGCTCCTGCCAGGCACAGCTGACACAAGGCAGTGCTGCAGGGAGATGTGAGCTGAGGGAAGGGAATCCCTGGGGTTGTATGTGCATCCTAAAGAGCAGCTGAGTGACTTGAGGTTCAGTTTGTCTGATGGGCAGCTAAGTATCAAGGGCAATATTATCCTAATGCAGTCTTCATTTTTTTCTGAGAGGCTTTGCTGGCTTTCAACACGGGGATGTGTCTGCTTGGATCTGAACCACAGTGAGGGGACACGAGCTCCCCTGAGTAACCATGGGGAGGGCATTACAGACACAGTGGTAGTATGTGTACGCTTCAGTGGGTCAAGTACCAATTTGCTGTTTAACATTAACTGGGCTCTTTTTCCATTTTTCAACCCAGGCTACTGAATGCAGACCAGGAACCAAATAGAAGGAGCATGCTAGGAAAGGGGGGAAAAAAGACAGGGAGAGAGAAATTGGGTTCATAATGATTGTGGAAATGAACCTGAATAGTAGGGTACTCAAGTAGCAGATTTTCAATGCTGTCAATGGCAATGAAAGCAAGACCAGAAATGCCAGCAAGGAAAATGAGCAAATGCAAGAAAGAGCTAAAAAGGGAGACAGGCTGAAAGAGCATTTGCCTGAAAGACAGGCAAAAAGAGCTTTATTGTTTGGTAAATTCATTATCTGCTGGGCATGGGTGAGTATCAAAATTACTAATGAAATTGATGAGTTGGCTTTTTTTCAAATACTGAGTTGAATTGCAATCACCAAGACATTATTACTTTACCTAATGTGAATAAACCATATTCCTTTCCCATTAATGCCACAGAAATCAGCAGGCATGTAAATCAAATAATAAAGAATGGGGATTAAGGGTTTTCACTTAGAGTGCTGTTCACATATCAGTGCCATTTTGATTGGAGGTTTTTTATAAGTTACATTAGGAAAGAGAACCTATTCTAGATGTCACAGGTTTTCTTGTGTTCTTACTAATTGGACTAAAATTCAAACTGGAGAATCTTGGCTACAATACTCACTGAATATATGCGATTTTCTGTACGTATGGCTTATGGAAGCTCTTAGAAAAATCAAGCAGTTGTGCAGAAGACCTGAAAGATTTATGCAGAAATATTCTGCTCATTGGAACTATTTTTTTAAAAATAAAAACTTTTGAGAGTATACAGCACAGGATAATGGACTAAAAACTAGGGGAAAATAAAAAAAGAAGACTGCCAGCTAAAACCAAGCTAATAACAGGAGAGAGGGAAAGAAAGCATATGTATTTTCTTGCCATCCTGAATTAGTCATATTAGAGTTACCATTACAAGTAATCACTCTAATGGAACCTGTTTATACATCCTCCTGGTTTACCTCTCTGGGACTTGTTCTGTGTTTTCATTTTGTATTTGTAAAGGACTCACAAATTGGAGAAATTCTGAGTGGGGTCTCCTAGAAGATAGTGCAAAATGGAATGGAAATTATTGGTGATGATAATGAATAATGAATAATAATAATAATAATAGTAATCTTAAACATCAGAACAGTTAGTGAAATAACCTGATTTCATTGAAAAGGTACAGCAGACTCATTTCTTTTAGACATAATTTTCCAGAAGACCATCACTAAAGAACAGTAGGGAAGATCAGGTCAGACTACATCATATGAGCAACTCTCCCCATTTATCATCCTAGAAACTTCCAAGTGAAAAAAACCCCACTAACCAAAACAAAACCTAGCAACACAGTTGAAACATCTCTCACATAAACAGGGTGCATGTAAACATATGCAAATTATTTCTACAACCTTGTCTATACCATTTTATGCAATCAGTTCTGTGACCAGCTTTCAAGATATCCTGAAGGTGTTTTCCTAAATAGAATCTAGTGAACATGTGGACAGAGGTCCCTTAATTAGCAAAAGCTGGAATAGCTAAACTTATTTAAAGAGTGCAGCGTCATGCTAAAGACCTTGCTTGCAAACTACATTGAAAGATTCCAATCCAGTAACTGCAGAACAGGTAACTTTATAAGTAAAAAGCCCTGTAAAATCCAATATCTGAGACTGTTAAAATGTTATCTGCTAAGAGACAATGAAGCTATAATCAGGTGACACTATCTGAGGAATCAGGGTCTTCAGATCTTTATAGAGTAAATACAGACGGAATCGGCCCTAGGTTGTTTCAGGGGCTAAGCTAAAATCAATTTTCAAGTAAAAGCTATTGTTTATTTTCGGTGTGTCAGGCTTCTGATCTCTGTTAGTAGATAAATCCTTTGGTCAGCAGCACTGGCCTGTGCATCACAGAAACACATTAACAGTAAATAGGCCCTTCCAGCTCTTCAATCTGGGCAGCAGGGGAGACTGAGATATATAGTACCTAAAGACAGACAAAAAATTAAAGAAAGAGAGATGGCTGATCCTTCTTATGACTAATGCTTTACAGCTCCTATTTCATTTTTCTACTTGACCTGTGATCTCTCTTTTCAAGTTTCTATCTCTTGACCAAATAAAACCATAATTCAGAAATTGTATGAATGACAGTGTCTTAATTTTAGTTACATAAAAGGTCACTTATATATCTAAAATCAGTTAAAATGGATTTAAAAATTCTATTTCATTTAATGAAATCCTAGACCATATTTAAAATCCATTTAACTCCCCCCAGATTCATATGTATTTACAGTATGTGAATGATCCAGTGAAATCCCTTTATAAAGACTCACTTTTCTTGCTTTTGAACTAATTTTTGTTGCTTTCAAATTTTGTTACTTTTTGGAACTTTCATTTTATTCACCATGATGCATGAATATCCTAATTGCTCTTAAGTGTGAAAACTGATCATGCAGTTTCACTTTTTTTTTCTTGGCAACGTTGTTGTCTGTTTTCCTGTCCTTTCTCCACTTTCTTCTGAGGGCCAGAAAACCAGTCAGACTTCAAAACATGTTGTGAAAATTGGCAGGAAAATAAGAAATTCCAGATCAAAGACTAGCACACTCGAAGTTAAATATAGTTCCAAGCAGAGCAGGAGGCAGTAAGTTCCAACATCTCTGCTGATGTGGTCACTGCAGTAGAACTGCCCTTCCCAGTCGTGTGAATTCAAAAGACTCATGTTTGATTTTGAAACAAATTTCAGGGTTTTAATTACTGCAGATATTCCTGGCATCTTCCAGCATTATCATTAGGGCATGAATACTTTTCTTTCATGCTGAAATCTAGCATAACTGTATTAGACTGAGCCATGAGCCACACATTTCATTTACTCTCCAGTATTTGATGTAATCATGCAGGCTTGAGCAGGGTCAGACTATCAAAATATTAACTCCTTCTACTCCTCTTATTTTTGAATACAGAAGACTCAGGATTTCTTCTGATTTTTCCTACTTGCAACCCCTTTTGAGCAGTTCCTTCAGTGAAAAGAGCAGTTTCATGAGCATCACATTTTTGTGTGCCTGGTTTCCCAAGGCATTCTGTGTTTGAAACCTGCTTAGTAGCCCATACTGCTGGTTTTTCATTTGTCACTATTGACACTGATATGTGTCCTCTCCTCTGCCTGGGCACATATTCTCACAAAGCTTCTAAATCTCAATATAGCACACACTCACATCAGGTAGGAACTGGCTGGTACATCCAGCTACAAAGCTAAGAGAGAGATTGTGAGGGTGGATTATACATTAGAAAATAAAAATGTACATTGTCCTCAAGTCTAGATTGCTCTCATTTTTCATGTACCAAAGATAAAAATAGCCAGAATGTACCCTTTACTGAAGAAATTATGCATACTGCCTTGCCTCACTTGTGCACTCCAATCCTGTTTCATTTTTTACCCCATCACTTGGGTCCTCCAGATCTTACCACCAGTCAAAGGCCCTTCATGAGGAAGCAGCAAGGGTTCACAGCTCAGATCCTCTGCCCACCTTGTGTTAGCAGCCAGCTAGACAGGCTGGTTGCTGACAAATCAATTATTCTTTGAAAAGACCATGGGCAATCTTAGCTTGGAGCCATTATGTTATTCTTAGAGTAGTTTCCTAACAGACAGAGACCACAGACGCCTTTCCACTCCCTGCTAGTGGCCTGCACAGTCCATCTCCAGAGCAGTGGTGTAGGAATCCAGCTCTCAGTAGATTGTATTAATCAACTGCTATGAACATAGAGCTGGATGGATTTCACTCCCATGCTTACAAGGTTTCCCCCTGCTGTGCTCTGATTGCTTCAGTTTTTGGCATAACTCAGCACAACCTGCCAGATGGCTTAGTCACAAAGGGAATTCTCTTTCAGATGGCTTCTGGAATTTTCCCAATGATGACCTCTTCTTGTTCTGGATATTTCTGGGCCCTTCCAACTCACCTCCTTTAAATGCAAAAAATACCACTGCTAATGCACATCTCTTCATTCATCCTCTTCCCCCAAAAAACCTCCCAAAATGCAACGTTTTACAGCATTCAGGTTGTATAAGTAAATAGCACAGTTGTCTTTTTTACAGTCAGTCTCCAGGAGTGACTGTGATTACCCACAACATCAAAACATTAAAAAAAAAAAAAATCAGGTAATTTGCATTGAATTCCATGCAGTCATGCACATTAATGTAGTTATGTATGTTAACAATTGGGGGTTGAGAAAAATTTGTTTACCCATAAATCTGTTTCTTCTGAGATAATGAAACCATTTTTCCTAGTAAACTTTAATAAACACTTTGACTTCTACAGAATGTGGGCCTGCTTTTCCTTAGAACTCATCTCCCTGTCAAGACTCTTTTACATTTACTTCTCTTTGAAAATTCCCAGTGTTCTTTATGTTTTGTAGATGTTCTTTGATGATTGAAAAGGGACATCTCTGTTTTCTTGTGAATAGTTTCTTGGGCCACAGGGAATATTAACTTTGTACACTGCTATCTATTTGGAAAGCCCTTCTCTTACAGTTGTTGTGCAATTTAGGTTTCAGTCTCAAAATAAGGATTTTGGAAGTTTCTTTTTTTTTTTTTTTTTTTNGGCAGTTTCTGTGTGCTGATATAAATCACAACTCTATTGTTTATTTTGAAAAGCCTTTTGTCTGAACATTATTTCTCTGGTATTCCCAAACTTTCCTGTTTCTTGGGTTTTCATTCAAAGTTGCACTCCTTTTTTATGCTATAGAAACTAAATCAAGCTGCACATAAACTTTGGAAAAAAATTCAAACCAATTTCTTCTGCTGGCTCTTCTGGCCCACCATGAAGTATAAGAAGTTTCCTTTTCTGGTGGAAGACAAAGAATACCAGATTTAGTTTTTGGTTGTGAGAATAAGTCATCTGAATGTGATAGTCTGATGTTGTTGCCACACTGAGCAACATCACAATTAGTAAAGATATTAAGAGGGAATAGGACCTAAAAAAATATCTAAAGGACAGACTTGGAGTCCACTTCTTCTTTGATAAGCCTGTAAATGTGATGGATCCCAATAAATTCTTGTAAAATTTCTAATTTGTCAGTGGATATCTTCCATTTTCTCTTTCAAATTGCTCCTTTGCAATACATCTCATTGGTCTTTCATAAAATTCACATATGATTTTTTTAGGTACTTATTCTTTCTAGGAGAGATGCATCATTAAATGATTGAGAGATGAGAAGGATTGAAAAGTTAATTAACACTTAGATTAAAGCTCTGCAGATCAACAGCACTGTCTGAAATGTCTCCATTTTAAGCAATAACAATAATAATAATAATTTCTCTCTAACCACATATCTAGCAACAAAAAATTGAAGTGGAAATTACTCTTTCAAGAAAAGCAGAAATAATAATATCTGCCAGTCATAAATGAGGCTTAAGCTCACAAAATCAGAGTGAATTCTTAATCTTTAACTGTTATATGAGGCAGCTATGAGATTTCCTATAGCATTATTAATAACATTAATTCTTTTCTTTTTGCATTATCAAATCATCCCTCTACCTAATGGAACTCATCTTTCCAAAGCAAATATTTATTCCCCTTACTAAAAGGAAAATGAACACCAATCCCCAAACTAAAAATTAGACTTCAGGTATTACAGAGGACGCCTTTGGATATTCCATTTGCAAATGGTTTCCTCTTTGTCACCATTTTCCTGCCAAGGGCAGTAGTAGATGTCATAGCAAAGACTTTTAAATACAGACAGGTTTTACCTGCATGCTGCTGGGTCTGCTTCACCCCTGTTCCAGCTGTTGGGAACTTCAGCTTCCATCCATTGGGCCTTGTTTCAAAATCATGGCTGGAGCACTCTCTGTAAGTACTCCATAAGTCCTGTGAGGCTTTCTTTGCTTCAGGGATTCCACTGGGAACGCAGATATTTTGCTCAAGGAGCCAGGGATGGTGTCAGTGGAGTAAAAGATAATATTTTCTCTTATTCTCTTACAGTGCTGAATCCCTCCAGGGATGGGGCACCCACCACTTCTTTGGGCAGCCAGTTCCAATATTTCCCTACCTTCACAGTCAGGAATTTTTTCCTAGAATTGAGTTTAAAATATTCTCTTTTGGTTTACAGTTATTCCCCCTTGTCCTATCACCACCTTCCCCCATAAAATATCCCTCCCTGTCTCTCTTGTAGCCCTCTTTAGGTACTGGAAAAGACTCTAAATTCCCCCCAGAGCCTTCTCTTCTTCAAGCTGAACAGCTCCAGCTCTCTAGGCTGTCTCCATAAGAGAGGTATTTCAGCCCTCTGATCATTTTTGCACTGGACCCACTTAAACAAGTCCTTTATGCTTTATTGAAATTTTCAGGCTGTATATCAGGCTTCAAAAGAAAAATCAACAAATTTTTGATTTAAGCATCTAAGACAGCAAAAAGAANCAAAACCTACCCACTCAATTCAGAATTACAGTAATTTCATGACTATAAGGCACACCCTTTTGACTAAAACTTTCCCTCAAACCCAGAAGTGCACCTTATAGTCCAGTGCACCTTATTTGATCTACAAAGTTTGGAAATTTGCAAACCCAGAAATGCGGTCTGCAAACTGAGCCAGGACCCGCGGGAGCTGCGGCCGTGCGTGGGGAGTCGGGAACCATGGGAGCCGAGGCCCCCAGGCAGGGGAAACCGGGAACCGGCACGGCTGCCGGGCAGGGAGAAGCGGGGGGAAGTGGCGCGGCTGCGGGGAAGCGCCAAGAAGTGCCGCGGGAAAGCGCCGAGAAGCGGCGAGAAAGTGCCACAGAAAAGTGGCCAAAAAGCGGCAAAAAATCGCCGCGAAAAATCACTGAAATAGCACCAAAAAATCGCAGCGAAAAGCAGTGAAAAATCACCGCGAAAAGCAGCTGAAAAGCAACGAAAAATGGTCGTGAAAAAGCGGTGAAAAATGGCCGTGAAAAGCGGCCAAAAAGTGGTGAAAAATGGCCGTGAAAAGTGGCGAAAAATGGCCGCCAAAAAGCGGCAAAAAATTGCGGCGAAATGTTTGCAAATTGAGAACCTGCCAGTAATTCGCTACTTTGTTGCGCGCTGCATGGCTCCTCACTGCAAAAAAAATGTGCGCCTTATAGTCCGGTGAGCCTTATGGTCATGAAATTACTGTACATTCTCGAGACTCTTCAATTAAGAAATTTTTTTAAATTTTCTAGAATAAATTAGAACAGCTGAGAAAAGTAAATATACACAGAAAAAAACACAATTAGGAAAATATTGGGGTGACAGTGGAACCGAATAATTTATTGTTCTTTGTACCTGAAATGTGCATGTGAAGACAGATTCACTTGCCCATATATACAACTGTTCTTACTGAGGTACAGGACATGTCAGTAAATACCCAAATACATATGTACACAAAAGAAATTTAAATTAGAAGTATTGATGAAAATACTTTATTCTTCTGTCCAGTTTTAAAAATTCTATTTTTCATCTGTACAACCTTGTGCCTTTAAATATAGGAAGAAGGGTAGATAAGATTCAGGTTAGGGGAGGGTTTAAATTAAAAAGGGGCACACAAAAATAATTCCATCTATATAAGCTTGGAAAACACATTCGCTCCTGATCTAAAGAGACACCAGAGATTAAAATGTGATCCATCCCAAAAGCACAGAAATAAATTATACATATGGCTGCTCTCAGTGTGAATATGCATATTCACAGGCACAAAAGAACAGTCATCTGCTAATAAGAGCACTTGTCACCTGCCATTAATCTATCCCAAATGCTTGTACACCCCTATCATGAGGAGTGAAGCTTATCTTGTCAGTCTGGGGGCTAATAGTACATCTGCAGGTTCAGCCCAGGATCAGACATGAACCTGTTCTGCCTGAGTTCCAAGCCAAGCAGAAGCTGGGTGAGCCAGTTTTCTGCAGCCCCAGCTTGGAAGCAAGATGTTCTGTTTCTCAGACTTTAACAGGTACAAAAATTACCCTTGACTGTTTGAAGGATAGGCAAGGTGACCTCCTGTCCTCAAGAAAAGGCTTAGAAAGTCTGTCAGGTGGCCCAGTCTAGACATGATGCCAACACCACCTCTTTGGATCTGTCTCCCTGAATCTGATTTGACACAGGAGCTCTCTTTTGAGTTAGTACGCCAAAGTGCATTAAAGGTTAGCATCAGCTTTGCCATACATCTTTGATAAGTGCCCGGGATCATGTTTGTTCTTCTAGATGGCTGCACGAAAGCTCTCGATGGGCATGCTGGGGTAATTCATCATTTGCATCCTCCAGTTAAGTCATGACCAGCTAGCAAATTAAAAAAGAATGTCTGGTCATTAATAATCCAGTGTCCAACCTTGATTTTATGCTATTATTCTATGCTATTATTCTATGCAAGTGTGCCAGATATTCCAGATAATTTCATTTCATTGTTTAGCCCTCCTCTACACTGATATTGCTTTCTTGTTTTGCATCACTAGAATGGTTTTTTTCACAAACAGTAATTTTTTTGCCTTTATCAAAATACCAACTATGATCAGACCAATAGCTGCTGCTTAAAGAATTTCATTAGTGATCAGGTTCCAAACAAAATGCTCTTTTTAGTACAACCTTCAGTGCACTCTAGGTTCATTAACACTGTATCAAATGCATTTCTCTCCACTAATTATTGATAACCTGCCCTTGTAACTAATAATAAGCATTTTATCCATGATTTTATAGATGTGCTGTGTCTGGATGAAACTGTCCCAAGTTTAGAAAATGTATTTGCATGCCCAGTAATAGGAGAGGGTGTAGTGGTGGTGGTGGTGTTAGTGTTTGAATTATAAATAAACAACATCAGGAAAAATTCAAAATAAAATCTTCCATCTGAGAGTGTATGGAGTAGAACTCGTGCCAAACAGCACTCTAAAAATGGCACTATTCCAATACTATTTTTACAGTATCCCATACATTTTTTACCTGTACAGTCACAAATTAGTCAAGATTAAGAAATTTTTTTTTAAGAAAATGAATAAATCAGTGTTTTTCTGTATCCTTTATACAGATAATACATAGCATAGCCTGACTCCCTGCAAAAGTTTACAAATTGTTATTATTGTTCTTACAATGTATATAAAACAGCCACTGAAAAAATGAGAGGCTTAGTTATAGCAGGAGAAATGACTACTAAACTTTCACATTGTAGATCTGCAATTGTACTTTACCTTTGTATTTGAGGCTCTCTAACAGTTTTTTCTTGTGCTTTAATGAAAATCTGTAGTTCAGTCTTTTAGGAAAAAGTAATATATTAATCTATTCTGCCAGCAAGCCTTACTAAAATCTAAATGTGTGTCTCTGTTGAATAGTTGATCCATGAACACAATATTCTACCAGTTCAGGAGAGAAAAATATCGACTGATCCCCCTGCTCATTGAACTATGTAGTATGTAAATACAAATATTTTGTTCTGGTGAAATCCATCTTAAACCAGCTCCTTGTTTTCCTTATTTTTAATAAATGTAAGCTCCTTTCTCATCCTATTTAATCTTTTCTTCAACACACTTAATCGACCTTTTCTATAAATTTGACATCTTTCACAGTACTTCAGTATTAATTATTATACCTCTTTCTTCCCACTATATATCCAGAAAACAAAACACTATAGAAGAACTCACTATAGCTTTCTGATTAAGACTGAATCAAGGATTTAGCTTCATTGTTATGTATGAAAAAGACAGCATGCGTGTTGCTGAGCGCAGAATAAATTTTCTGATCATTTGTATGGAAATCTGTTAATTAGTTCATGAGGAAAAAAGAATTAAAAATATTGCCTTTAAGAGATTTAACACCTGCTGTACCTCCCTGGCCCACAGCTTCCCTCACCACCAGGGCCCTGCCCGTGGAGCCTCTGTGCCAAAGCTGGTCCCAAACTGGGAGCCCCAGGGCACCCCAACCCTGTCAGGATTTCCTCTTTTCTCTTCAAAAAAGGTACAGGTTTTGTTAGTACATGGTTGGTTTTGATCACCATGTTCTTCAGCCTCTGTGGATGGGTGGGAGCTGCACAAAACCAGCTAATCAATAATTATCTGGGTGAGGAAAAAAACAAATAACTGAGGAAAGTTTTGAAAAAGTGTCTCAAGGTATATACTGCTATACAATATTGACAAAGACCCACTGGGAAGCTGAATCTGCCAATCAAACTAATTGGATTTAGCAGGAAATGATGGATTGAAGATGTATGAAAATAACCATCAGTGTGACTGAAAAATGAAATGCCAAATAAATTTACAATAGCAGCTGTATCTAGTATATCAGCCTCCTGTCTGCCTAACCTGTGGCAGAGAGAATAAATTATAAATTTTGGGCTCTCCTGCCAAGATAGAAACATTAATCACATACAGTCTGCAGGTCCTGCTTTGAATAAATGTAACTTCTGACATAATTTTTGGCAAAACCTGCAAAATTGTGTATGCCAGAATTAAGTTTGAAAGCAATATTTGTTCTTGTCATACAAAGCATATCACATAAAATTATGTTAAAGTGCTCTGTCAATCAAATAACCCATTTTGTAATATCTCAGAATTTTTTTTTCTGCTGCTTCTTTACCATGCTGCTGCATATTTTAATGTGCTCAGAGCAAAGGAATATCTTAGTACCATTATGAAGCTAATTTTATTATAAAATTTTAATTATCAAGTTTAATGTGGCAACCATCACATATTTTTAAGTTGAGTTCCTTGCAGAGATTCATTAGAGCATCCCTAATTATTACGGATTCTTTCCATTTTCATTAGAAATCTGAAATGAGAGATGTAATTGTTTCTTTCAGAGAAAAACTGTAGTTCAACAAGGCTTGAAGACTTAGTCTAAAACAGGGTTTTTGGTTCATTCTCTTTGTATCCAGGCCAGCAGGCCCTGATTCCTTACCAGAAGTTTGGGATCAGTATCAGTATTGCAAGTCATTTTTCCTGAGTTTAGAGAACAATGTGATTTTCAGAATGCTTTCATTCTTAAGACTGATCTAGCTTTTGGTTCTTGTCTTTTTTGTTGTTTGTTTTTTTTTTTTTTAATCTTTGATTTCTGTACAGCACAAGAAGACTTTTAGTGTTTGACTGGATTGAAAACCCAGTGCAAGTAAATAGTTCAAGCAAGAACTACAGATATACATTTGCTAGCTTTGGAAGTCCCAGTTTCCATTAAGATAATATTTTACTTTTCAAGACCTTCTGTATTCCACTGCAAAAGAAACTTCCCAAATGGCTGGCAGAACACTAAACTCCTCACTGAACTGTCATACCACAAAACGTTTCTGGATCAAAGTGTTAAAACTGGTTTTCAATGATCTGCTGAGAGCTCATCTTGATTTTCAGCAAAGAAAATTATTTTTTAAACTATAACATTCTCATTGGCAACTCAAGGATGCAGAATATTTCTATTAAGTTTTTGAAAAAGATATTATCCTTGATAATATAGTCAGGTAGATACAGTGCACATATTGCATTTAAATCATGTTTTATCACAGAAAAGTGATTAAGAATCTTCTGCACTGTTGTGTAGCCAAGGTTAGTACTACAGGGATGGGACACAGCAGATGTGTGCTATAACGATTACATGTATAGATTCCTACTGCAAATATTGTGCTATGTACAGCACACATCTATAGTAGGATATACATGTAGTCTGCATCTATACATACAGTATATGCTGTTTATGGAGAAAATAATCATTACACGTATAGTGAATAATCATTACACACACATTAGTGAGTTATTTCAGGTATTGGAATAGACTGCCAAGAGAAGTGGTGGAATCCCCATCCCTGGAAGTGTGGGTGTGACTTTGGGGGTGTGGTTTACATGTTAGTGGTGGGTTAGTGGTTGGACTGATGATCTTAGAGTTCTTTTAAAACTTGAAAGGTTCTATGATTAGTATCTACACATGATATTTAGCAATGCCCAATACATATAGTGTAAGCATTATCCACATTCTACTTGAATAACCTTTTCTGTTTCCTTCTTTTCCTGAAAGTAGGAAGAGATGGAAACTACCGAATGGAATCAAGGCAAATCAACAGCAAATGCACCAGCATTAAAGCCATACCCACTGTCAGAGACAATCAAGTAACTCCAGTGTGCACTTTTGTGCTTATATTTAGACTTAGAAAGCAACAGCTCTGTAAATGGTGGCACTGTGAATGTTACCATACCTTTAGTGAAATATGTACATAGTATTTGAACGTTGTGATTTGTGTAGTCGCTATTGATCATATCACCAAAATTGTAATAAATTAAATGTGAGGGAAGGGGAAAACATTCACAGCATTGCTTTTGATTTTAGTTCCTTGCTGTATCAATCCTCTGGCACTCTGATGGCATCAGGATGGTCAGCTGTGATTGCCCATGTAAGACCTGCAGTTCTCTTAATGGATATAAAAGCAACAACAACAGTAATGAATGCTTCAAGCAAATAATTCTAGTCCATAGGCTAGGTTGTCACCCAAATTACTGCTAGGTCAGCTGCTGCTCTGTAAGGTGGCAAGATAGTCAAACACTGACAGCCAAAAAGGATCAGCTATTCTTGCACTTGTCTCTGCTCTTCTTCTCCACATGCTTGAAAGAATTTAAGAACATGTTCTACTCCTCTTGAAATGTCTGCATCTAAATTTTTCCTGTCATGCATCAGAATTTTTTTCCTCAGCTTGAATGGTCAGATTTTGGAGCTGCAATAATATCAGAGAGACAGTAAACCACAAGCAAATGTGCTTTATATTTAGTGGGACAGATGGTCTCAATTACCATATCTTGTTTCTTGTGCCCTATATTTTCCACTTACCCTGTTAGACCTTTCATAGATTTATAATGAGAAAATTGGATAGATTTAAAATTTTATTTTAAGGATTTTTTTTTGGTAAGCCTTGGTATAATAGATGAATTTAAATTATTTTTCTAGGAAGAAAGCCAATATGAGACAAAGGCATTTTCCCCAAAGAGAAATGGAAAATATTGCTGTGTAACAATTCAGTATGTTACTGTGTCGTGGTTTAACCTCAGCTGGCAACTAAGTCACCTGCAGCTACTCACTCATCCTCCCCCAGTGGGATGGAAAAAATAATTTAAAGAGTAAAAGGAAAAGCATGGCTTGAAATAAAGACATTTAAACAAGACATTAAGAGTTTAGTAGGCAGAAAAACCAAACCAAACCAAACTAACAAACAAAAAAAACCAAAAAACCAGAAAAAAAACCCCACAAAAGCAAAACAAAACAAAACAAAAAAAACCAACCAAACAAAAAAAACCCCAACAACAAAAAAAAAACCACCACAAACCAAACCAAACCAAAACAAAACAAAACAAACAAAAAAAATATTACATGCCAGCAAAACAGAACAAAGTATTCATGCCCCACTTCCCATGGGCAGGCAGGTGTTCAGCCATCTCCAGGACAGCAGGGCTCCATTATGCACAGTGGTGACTTGGGGAGACAAATGCCATAACTCTGGATTTTCCCCCCTTCCTCCCTTCCTCCCAGCTCCATGTGCTGGTCATGGCCCCATGTGCTCTGGGATATCCCTGTGGAACAGCTCTCCCAGCTTCCCAAGCCTGCTCGCTGCTGAGGTGGGGTGAGAAGCAGAAAAGGCTTTGACTCTGCACTCTGACTCATACCTAAAACAGCAATAACAAAAATAGCTCTGTATTATCAACACCATTTTCAGCCCAAATCAAAAACACGGCCCCATAAATTTGTTGTGAAGAAAATTAACTCTCTCTCAACTGAAATCTGTACACGCTATTATTGAATAAAGTTTAGCCTTGGGTTAAACCAGATTTTCACTCTGTAGTCCTATATCTTAAAATTTTGACTAACACCTGAATGGAGCAGTCAGTTCTAGGTAAGAAAACCAATTTTCTCTCTAGAAATTTTAAAGTTCCATAGCAATTGAGAAGCTCTAAATGATTATAGAACAATAACTTCACTAATGGCTTCAGAAAGGGTATTTCCAAACTTTGTGTGTGTTTGTATTCTGTATAGCACTGGTTTTCCAAAAGCATTTTCACTGAGTCTGGCCCACAAAAAATTACATCAACATTGCATTTATTAGCATTAGATGGTATGCCATCATTACAAGAGGTCAGAATAATAACACCAGAGCATGGAAATGATGCTGATCCACCCAGGTGGAAATTGAGAAATTGAAGCCAGTTGCAATTTGCAAGTGCATCTGTGGTATCACTGTTCTTCCTGTTCTAAATCATTTAACATTGGCTCACTTAGGAAAACAAAACATCTTGTATGTTCATTTAAATATTGTGATTAATATGGAGCTATAATTTTCAAATAACAAGGAATGTAAAAGGAGATGGGAGTCTACTATTGGAAAAATTTATGCAGAAGTTATTAAATTATTAAGTTATTTGTTTAAAACCAAATCATAGACTAAGAACTAAGACTAAGAATTCTTTTTTAGTTTCATTTATTTTATTTGCTGAAAACTAATGCAATTTCTTGGCTACTACAATTCTTTCTTTTAAATATAATATATGCAAAATAACTTAAAACTTGCTCAGGTTTGGTTTTTTTTTTTTTCTAATTGTGGCAAATTTTGTGGCTTATAACTTTTTACTTTTGTAAAAAAAGTTTCGTTTTTTTTAGTCATGAACAAGGATGCATCTAACTTCATCAAAAGGAGCAGATAGTTCTGCTTGTTAATTTATCAACAAGAAAAACATACTAGTGACATGAAAGGGATCTCTTACTAAATAAGTAAGTGTTTCAGAAATTTTTAATTACAGGAACTCACACCAAATATTCATAAAAATATTTATAAGGTTCTGTTGTTAATAATCACATCTCTTTGGTAGTTTGTTTTTTTGGGTTTTTTAGTCTCATCAGAAATTCCCTATATTTTTTCTTATTTATCTTATTTAGATTTGAATGCTGCTGTATTTCCCAGTGTGCCAGATGGTTGGAGAAATGAAGATACAATCACCTCTCCTGAAATTTATATAAAACGAATGCACTGACATAAAATTAAAATCAAAGGAAAAAAACGTCACAATGACCTTGATGAACATACAAAAAAGAGAGAGACGAGGAAAAATACCCCAGCAAGTGATGTAAGAGGGACTCTAAAAAGTCTCCTACTCTTTTAGGTATGTGAAATTAAGAATTTTTCTATTTCTATTTTTCTATGCTGCTTGAGGAGCTATAGAACAGAGCCTGAGATCCTGTGTTTATTTTGTAGATATAACCCTTCAGTTAAAATATTAAGGAACCAGATATTCTCTTTCTTTTCCTTCAATTTGTTATTAAGCTGTGGTTCTGACCTTCCCCAAATTTATTGCAATACAGGTTTCACAGAAGTCCTCTTCATTTTGAATTAATTGAGTTAGAATATTTTTGAAGGACACGAGGCACCTACCCGGGGATGTGCTCTATTAGAGTTTAGTAGCATTCAATATTTAATAGCTTCTGCTTTTCAGAAGCTTTCTTCAGAGGATAAAGATGAGAGTTCAGGAAATGAAACAGAATATAGAAACTCCCAGTTTCAAGCCACACAGTCAGAAAAATCCTCTAACTATAATTACCAGTAGTCATTATTGTTGAGAATTTGAGAACTCTTCATGAAATGATCCAAATAATAACTAAAGGCCGGTTCTAAAGGAATACTTATTATCACCACTGTTCTTACACAATTACACAAAAAAGTATGTCCTGTTATGTACAACTCAAAGACAATTTTTGAATCTAGAAAACACACTTTGAAGCCGAGTAATTTTTTTTCCAATTCTTTGCATTTTATTGATGACCAAACATAGCATAGCTGGTCATGTTTCCAGTGTGAATTGAGCGGTCAGAGCTCCTCATGGATCTGATGGGTATCTGCTTGCGGCAGCTAAAAGCTGAACCTAAAGCAGATCTCAGTTTAACCAATATTTTTCCAAAAGAAAAAATCCCTTCTGTCTTTTACTTCACTATTAGAGGAGCTGCAGAGACATAAACTAAAGGTGGCTCGCTAAAGGTTATGTTGCTTCTGCCGTGCTGTATTTTGCACATGAATAAAATGAGAAGGCTGCAGTTTCCAGTCAATCAATGTTTGAGGAAATAGCAACACTTTAAAAAGTTCAGCTTAACAGTTGCAAGCTTTCACTTGAAATATGGCATTTCGTGCCACCTCGTTGAAAGTTCATAGCAACTGTTGAAGACAGTAAGAAAATTACTGGTAATTTTAAATCCTCAGCTTCATTTGACAGCTCCATGCTTTAGGATTCAACTTTTCTTTCAATTTTTCCCCCCCTGCAGACAGTACATTCTCTATGAATTTGCTAGTTCTAGACCTGACACTTATTCATTGCATTGCTCTCCTTCAATTATGTGCTTGGCAATTGCTCATACTGAGCCTTGGAAATGGGAGACATTGTGTGAGTGCAAATAAATGTAAGCTAGGAAATTAAGGTTATCTTTTATGGCTTTTAAAGTACATGTAATAGAATCTTTATCTTCCCACTGGACAGTCAACATCTCATTTGGAGCAGAAAACTCCCCAAAATGCTACATTTCCCATTTGAAGCATCATTGAAGGGAAACAGGGATGGGACATAACAGTTACCTCATCAGTGGCTCATCAGCTTTAAATTTGGCTCTCAGAGAGGCCACTATATATATTTCAGAATAAAGCCAAATGTCAAGAGTGCTAAAGGGAACTATTTTTTAATGTACTCTTAGTCCTTTTGCCTTCTGTGAGGCTGGTTTATGCCCACAAACATGGTAGGTTTTGATTTTGTTTTGGTTTTTTTTTTTTCAAATGTAAGGTTGTTAACTACTAAAAATGATTATGTGCTAGTAAAATAAATGCCCAATAAACATTTTTCATACAGATAAAACCCCACATAATCTATAATATTTTGTGAGAATTAATAGACATAATATACTAGAGGATTACTTTTTATTATTTCTATAAATATTGTCTTCAGTCTCATTAAATCTTCCTTACTTTTTTCCTCAGAAAGCAAAAAGTGAGTACAATAAAATGAACATTAAGAAGTTTCAATGCTAATGGCCATAATATATTCTAATCAACATCTTCAGGATCACATCTGTCCAAGTTTGAGATGGTGAACAAAGTGGTTTATGGGGACTTTGTAGGCTGAATGGGAAAACAATTGGAATTTCAGAAGTCTGTCATGAGGATTACCAACCTGATAACTGATGTGAAGAGCACATATCACTGAACAATAAGTAATATACCTGCAAAATAAGAAAGGAAAATTACCAAAACGTAATTATGTAGAGTCTTCATTTCACCTTTCTAACCTCCTTGCCTGGTAAAATTAGCTCATGGTTTCCTTGTCAGTGATCTCCATGTCAGTGGCTGAGACATGAAAGAGCTGTAACTTATTCAACAACTCGGTCAATTTGTGGTTTTAACCAAAAAGGTTTTATTTCCTCCTTGGTAAGAGTTTCCCAGCCCATTCTGGGGCCCAGGTACTATCATGCATTGGGTTTTTTCCCAGGAACCAGGGCTAATGATGATAAGCATCCCTTACCAGCCTGCTGGGGAGGGGGGAGGTTTCCATGCATAGAAAAGAGAACAGACAGCTGGGAAAGGCAGCATTTTCCCAACAGTCCCTGGAGGATATGTGTTAGACAGCAGTGGCAGCTGCATGGGTCAGAGCTGTAACTACTGATAAGAAGACTCTTTTTCTCTGCCTAAAGCACCATCAGCTTTCTTTCATCACCAGTAACTTAGGAACAGAAGGGTAGGTCTCGATCTGTAGATGTTGCCTGAGAGCATCTTGTGAAGTCATATGAAGCTGAAGAAATGCTTTTCACTCTTTTGTATGGGATTTTCTTGGCAGATAAAAGTAGTCCTTGAGTTCAGTGGTGTTAACAGCATAAAGGGTGATTTAATCAATGGGCTTCTGTTAGAGATGAATGAATCCTAAACATATCCCTGGCATCACAACTGGAGATCTTCTTGTGAGCTATCTGGGAAGACTTAGAGCCATAGTGCATCTGATAACATTCTGGGAAAGAAAACTGGGGCTTTTAGCTACTCAAACTACAATTTAGGCTATCATACTCTTTTTCTAGATGAGTATTAGAACAGTATTGTTCTCTTTTTCAACTCTTCTTTTTTTTTTAATTTATTTTTCCAGACTTTTTCCTTTAAATAGATTTTTTCAAGACTTCATTTAGATAGCAATTTGTTTTGATAGCTTTAGTTAACCAAAAATTAGTAAATGGACATTTCAGAAGGAGTGAATAGACTTCTTACAAGGAGCCCCACAGGTAAGACAAGGAGTACAAGTTAATCCTGGGGAAATTCAGATTAGACACAACAGAACAGTTTTTCACAATGAGAACAATCAGTCACAGGAATATGCTGCCTAGGGAAGTGGCAGATTCCCCAGTGTTGAACAGTTTTAAGATTCAGCTGTACAAGTTGCTGCATCATCTTGTCTAGACGTTGCTTTTGCCAGGAAAGGTTGGACCAAATGATCCCTGATGCACCTTCCAAGCTGGTCTTCCGTGGCATTGTACCCAAGACTTTCCCAGTTCCTTTTCCCATGATTTTCCTTACAGGTTAGAATTAGTTTGCCAGTCTGTTGCTATCTTTCTAGCTAAGCTGCTTGAATAAAATTTTACTGAATCATTGAAGGCCAATTTTATTATTGCCAAATTTATCTTTAAAACAAATACTTTTGAAATTACTTGATTAATTTAATTGACTGTGAGTTCTTGTCTTCTTTTTTTGCCCAAAGTCTTTGCCATGTGAAACTTTTACTTCTGGGAGCTATTTCACAGTGTGTAAGAAGAAAAAAGTTAAGCAGTCAAACTCTATTTGACACATGAGCCGAAATGCTAAATCCTCTGCTATCAGCTGTAAGCAGTTAGGTTCACAAGTGAGTCAGGAGCAGAGTTAAATGGGATTCCAGCCAAAAAAATGGAATTACTTACGGAAGTAGTTACTCAGATAGAGAAATGGGGGTCAAATGCTGGGCCATAATGGAGAGTATTAGTATAAACTACTGACTGGATGAAAAGTTTTCAGAAGGGATTTACGCTTTGTCAAAAGACTTTTCTACATTTCCCTGCCTGGAATGATGTGTATGAGACATCTTTCATAATAGTGGAAGGATGTGATTTCGGTTTCTTTTGATCATTCTTTAAAGAATACTGAAATACACAGAAAAATGAGGCAGTTTATTACTCTTGAAACTATATGATGCTTATCTATGTGCTTAAAAAATAAAGAAAACTGTGTATTACACTTGCAGGTACAGTCAAAAACAATATGAAAACCATGTTGAAAAACATCAACTGTCATCCATCACTGAGCTTTCTTGTATCCCTGACAAAATTTAGGACAGCCACACATAAAAAGAAAATCCAGATTAACAGCTGGAACATCATTTTTCAGGTTTTCCATCACACTTTTATTTTCAGATGCACATTTATTTTAGACATTCCCAAAGAATTAGTCCTTTTACCTTGAGCTGGACCTGTGATCCTGCCTACTTCTGTCTTTTCACTTCTCTGGTTCAAACTATGACCCTGTTTTTACTCTGCTTTGAAATTTTTCTTAATAATTAGTCTGCTCTTCCTCTGCCTCTCTTGTTAAAAATATAAAATTATTATGCAATTAACTACTTCTTCTAGCTCTCCATCCCCTCTTCCATTTCTAAATGTATTGAACACCGTGCCAGTTTGCTTTTCTGAACCTGCTGTTCTGGATGCTTTGCAAGTCTGCTTGTCACAAACTTTGCCTTCCTGCTCCAATAACATTATTCTCACAATGTCCATTAATTATCTTTTCTGTGTTTGATGTCCTTGAATATTCTTTTGGCATGTCCAAGTCACCTCTAATTGTTTGTTGACATGGGAAATATGATCATACACTCATTTTCTGTTCTTTGGTAGCTGCAGTTGTAATTTAATGATACCATTTGTTAGCAGTTCCTCAGAATTCATCTTCTCTCTGGTGTGTCATGGTGCTATCCATGGTAACCCAAATTTGATCTCTTGTTTTCAAGGCCAAAATAATTATCTACAAGACACCGTTTTGAGGGGAGGGGGAAGCATCTACTGTATTTTGGTTCCTTGACAGACTTAGTCCTTTGAAGGCATATATTTAAAAGGATTCTTCTGAATTCTAATAAAAAGATCCACCTCTAGACAGAGGCTGACTGACAGAGAATCTTGATTACTATTACTGCATTTACTCTGGCTGGCACAGGGCTAATTTTCTTCCCTTTCAACACCCTGCATGATGCTGTAATTCAGATTTGTGACCAAAGCAGTGCTGACAACACAGGGATGTTTTAGGTATTGGTGAACAGCTCTTGAGTAGTGTCAAAGTCTTTTCTGTTTCTCACACTGCCCAGCATGACAGTAAACTTGGGGCACTTGGGGCTGGGAGGGGACACAGCTGGGAAAGCTGATTCCAAGGGATGTCCCAGACCATGTGGTGTCATGGCAGAGCTGGGTGGAGGAAAGTGCAATTTTCCCAAGTGTAGATTTCCCAGGAGACTGGCATGGTCTGTGGCTGGGAGGTAGTGAGCCATTGCCTTTGCATCACTTGAGGTTCTGGGTTTCTTTGGTTGGTTTGGTTTGAGGTTGGTTTTTTTGTTTGTTTGGGGTTTTTTTGTTTTGGTTTGGGTTTGGTTTTTGTTTTGTTTTTTTTTTGTTTGTTTGTTTGTTTTTTTGGTTTTTTTGTTTGATTGGTTGGTTTTGGGGTTTTTTTTAATGTATAAAATAATAAAACAATTAAAAAATTTACACTGCTAAAGAGGATAGCATTCTAAAAATCCATTAAGGAGTTTAAAAAGCTTACGTTAGGAATGAATATTAAAAGCATTTCAAAACACATTTTCTACTACAGCTCAAGTCAGCCTTTCTCTTGCCTAGTAGAACTTAAAAATCTGGATTTTGTCTTTTCTTGTGAGTGCACTCCCTGAAAAAAAATAATTCTGAGTAAACAGACTTGGTCATTCATTTAGGGGAGGTTTGGTGGGGTCTTACAATATTCAGCACACGATATGTATTTCCACAGAGATGCCCATCCAAATGACTTGTGTTGAAACTCATCAGATGCAAAGGAAAATATTTTTTGAACAGCAAAACTAAACTTCTCAACAGATTTCTTAATGTTAAGGCTTGGGATTTTCTGTGAGAAGATCTTACTAATGGAAAAATCTAAGCAAACCTATATTCACATCCTTGACTATGATGACATAGCCAATTTCAATTTTTCATGGAACCGAAATGTTCATTTTTAAGATAAGAAAATAGCAGCCTGACTTTAAAATTTAAATTAAGTTCTATTTTTATGATTTTCAATTAAGCTTTACACCCCTATAAATTTTTTTCTCGGTGTACATAATATTTTTAGATTATAATTAAGTTCAGGAATAGTCATGTTCACTAATTAAAACCTCTTCATGTTAGGTGACATTGCTTATAATACAGAATTTTATGTCAAACGCAAAATGTTAGCAAATGCTTATTTCAGAATGCACATCTCTGCTGTTGGGGCCAAACAACCAAATTCTGCTGAGTTCTGAGTTTTTATGGACAGAATGCAGCAGCTTTTTTTTATGTTCTTGTATCACTTTCTGCCGTTTCTCAAGTACACTAAAATCTAACATAAAATAAGAGAGTGTTTCTTTCCTGTTCTTCTTTTGCCTCCACTCTCTATTTGAATTCATTGGGGTACTCTTTGATCAGTTGCTGTGCATTTTACAATAGCAACATCTGGGATTCTCTGATCTTGCCAAACTGTTTGTATTCTTTATAGCACTCGTTAAAGAAGTAATTAAAAAAAACAGAAGCAGGCCTTAAAACCCTTTAAAAAAGTTATCCTTGAACAATAATAGAAGGAATTGTGCATAACATCCTATCCTGAAAAGGCTTTAAAAAAGATTTGTCACCTCTTTTTATGGAGAAGGGTAGCTCTGCTTTCCTTATTTTATTAATGATGTCATGGCCATGTCCAAAAGGCCCTCGGCTGCTTCCAGCTCAACGTTTGGAGAAACTTTGTGTTTTGAACAGGATTGTTCTCATTCTCATGAGCTAGGAGCCTCTATTCAGAATAATTAATCTCTGTTTGGAAGTCCTGTTTCAGCTGGAAAAGGCCAGTCCTAGAAAACATGGCAGAAGCATGATGCTGGAAACTTGTGAACAGCAGAGCAGAAGCTGCAGTTTTAAGATGCTGAGTGGGTTATGAGTGAGTCTTAAGCTGCAATGTCAGCAGATTTGTGGCTTTTTAGTGCTGTTCCTTCTCTGAATTCCTAAGGCACAGAGGAGAGCTCTTCCCATATTGATACCAGGGGCATAATCTGTAGTCCAGGAGAACATATAGAGTTAGAGACAGCATCTCAAATTTCAGAGACAAGGCAGACTTACTTCAAAATACACTCCATGTAGAGGAAATGAATTTATTAATATAACTTACAAGTTCTGAAAATTCAGAGCAGTGATTTCTGCCATCATACTTGGACAATTCCCTGTGTACGCATTACACATGCTAAAATACCATCCCATTTGTATTTTCATTTGCTCTGGCCAAGCACTCTGTTGCAGTTTTGTTCCTCTCTTCAGCAATGATGAACTTTACAGCTAAGAGGGAAATTAGCAGCAGCTACAAGACCATTTAGAAACTACAGAAGACATTTTTATTTCTCAGCTTCATAGTAGGAAATTTTTTTTCTCAATCCACTTTCATTATTCAGATAGCAGTTTGAAATTCTTGTTCCTCTTAAACAGTTTAATCTTTCCTTGCTATTAAAAAAAAAGAAAAGCACTACTCTTGATTAATTTCCCAAGACTTAAAATAAAAACAAAATAGAAAGCAGTCTATAAAATCGCATTATAGTCTACAAGCTTAAGTTATAGAGCTATTGGAGCTGAGAGAAACATTCAAAGCTCTTTCTTTAAAAAAAGAAAGGATGATACTCATCATCAGCAAAATTTTAATATTTTTTAAAAGAAGACAACTCTTAAAGCTTGCATGACTGAAAATTCTAATTATAATAAAACATGTAGTACTTTTATCTGGTTTTATATGTGTGTCCTGAAACAAAAGTTGCTTCAAATTTAGTACAGTACCAAAGCATGCCTGAGCAATTCCAGTAACATGTTTGGGAAAGAAATATGAGAATTATAAAGAAAATCATGGTTACTGCACATCACCAACATTTAGGTGGCGGTCTTTGAACTAAAAACTGCCTGAGCATCTAGGAGGCTGCAAAAGAAAAAAGTATTAATGACTGCAGAGGACAAAGGAAGCAATGTCTGAAAGCTGTGAAGAAGCTTGCTGCTGTAAAAAGTACTAGACTCTGCTGATGATTACTCTACCTCATTATTTCTACAGGGCCCCTTCTAAGATCATTCTTGTGTTGCAGCAGGCTTTATGCAAACAGCAAAACAGACAGAACAGCTTAAACAGCTTCTCATTTAAACAGATAGCAAAAGCAACAAATGTGATAGTCTTGCCAAGTTCACAAAGCAGGCTAGGGCAGTGAGCAGATCTCTCTGTTTTACAGCTACCTTATTCTCTCAAGGCACAACATATAATTTGTTTAAGCTTTTTTTTCCTTCTTACTCGTTTGTACACCTATGTCATCAACAGCAGTTTTGTTGGAAGAAACACTGTCATTTCCTAATCTTTTGAGTCATAGTAAAAGTGACTGTGAGAAGCAATCTCATCTCCATTGACTTTATTCTTCCTTGCTGTAAAATGGATGAAATGAAGAAACACCAGAAGCCATGTTTAAACCCAGGACAGCACCACAAAACATCCTAGGCAGTTTTCCATTAAGAAGAAAACAACTTCTGTTCTAGCACATCTCCTGCACACATGAGCAGATCTGTCTTAAGCCACAGAGTTAATCTAAGCCAGAGGTTTCCCAACCCAGATTTTTGAACATTCAGAGCACCCATGAAGATAGCACAAATGCAGTCCTGGTAGAAGTGGTAGAAACATCACCCACCTCTGTTACCTTTTGCACATGTGTCATGGAGTAACTCTGTGTTTGGAATTAACTGTCCTTCTGTAATCCCTGCTTCTTCTACTGTATGGAGAAAACCTCTGCAGATGAATGCTTCAGCAGCAGGACCTGCATTTCCAGCTGAGGATGCAGGAACTTGGCTAAAGTCTCAAAAACTTGAGACTGGGATGCTGTAAAGTAGCCTTCAGAGTGAGGCAGAGGTATTCCACATAATTTTCTGAGGTCACAGAGGAGAAGTTTAGACATGGATGGGCAGAGATAATGGGCCTGGGTTAAGAATCCAGAAATGGAAGACCCAAAAGAATTGACTAAGTTGGGACATGCAGGGCATCCATCCCTGCCCAAAGCCAACCCTCAAACCCTGCAGTCTCACCTCTCCTACAGCAAATAAGTGAGAAAAGCAAAAGCTCTGTTATTTCTCCAGTTATGCTCCACACAGGGAATGAAAAGCTCTGAAAGTCATTTTCTGGATGGTGTGGGCTTCACATTTCCAGATGACCCGTGTGAATGACATCAAAATGCCAAGATGGAGTTTTGGTTTGTTCCTTTTTACCAGATGTAATAAATACTTCATGTACATACACAGACATACGCACACAATTTCTCTCATTCTTTTAAACACATACACAATTGCCATTTCAGTCCTCATATATTTGGTGATGTAGCAAGTATGAGTAAAGCAACTACAGCATCAAGCTGTTTTGATAAAACTCTTTGTAAAAGATTATTCATATTGAAAAAAAAATTCAATTTCTTTATTTTTCAAAACACAGTTTTTCAGTTCTTTCCAGTTGTGATTTAATTTGGCTAGAGGTTTTTTGTTGTTGTTGTTGTTGGTTGTTTGAGTGGTTGGTTTGGGGTTTTATTTTGTATTTTGGAATCTTCAATATATTAAAAATGGGTTCTAACAGCATATCTTTTTGGACTGAGCCATGCCAGCCAGAGAAAATTACAAACCACTTTCATGTTACAGGATATTTTGTATGCAACAATGTCAGAAGTGTCAGCACATTGTGCTGATAGTAATAAAAGTTAATATTTCTGTCTAGGCATGTCCAGAGCCTTGCATCCACTCATTAGAAGCACTACAACATTTCTGAAACCTGTAATTCCTAAGTTCATGTGCCTAAAAATACTTTTTAGGTAAAAAGTAGCTAGGCTACTTAGCTAGGCTGTCTTTCACCATACATGCTGTAGTTGTAATTAAATTTAAATTTTCATAATTTTCCCTCATTGACCGCTTCTTCTACTGATAACATTTAACTCTTCCTGCACCTTTGTTGATCCATCCTAACCTTTTCCAAAGTGCTGGAATGACATCTCAGCAGCCTGCTGTTTTCTTGCTCTTTGAAATCAGCAGTGACAAAAATGAAACCTACTTCAAGAGTGGTAAGAACTGAAAAGAAATTACTTGTGGACAAAATGAAACTAAATATTATTTTTCATTTCAGAAGTTTAATTTCATGCTGTTTGCTGCCATTTTTTTTCCACTGATGAATGACTATAGATGATTTTTTTTCGCTAGTCAGCTACTTTTAATTTTAGATAGATGTTGATTAGTTAAAAGGGGAGTTAATGAAAAACTTCCTGAAGAATAAAACTCTAGCATGACATAGTAGTTGATAACACTAACTGAAAATCTCTTCCTAATCAATGCAGCTCATCTATGCAATCAGATTGTAGCAGCCCATAGGAACTCAGTTTGTCTTTCACAATGCCCACACAATATATGATGGCAAAGAACATTCATTATCAATCAAGGGTGAAGAAATAAAGGCTGAGCACAGAAAGTCAGGCTTCTGAGTCATGTCAGGAAGACAATTTAATTAAGAATGGAGCATAAATTAAAACCAAGGCACCTAAAAGATGAAAATTCAGCTAAGAGCAGCAGACTGATGTTTCCTGCTATACTTTAATACCCTATTCTCCCTTGGTGGTTGCTCTCATTATTGGAGTACAGATGGTGAAAACACATACTGTTCAAATTTACTATGCTCATTCGCAAGGATGTTAGTTAAGAAAATAGTGTTACTCTAAACATTAAAGCTCCATTTATGCTCTTTTCTTTTTTTCACTTTTCAACACTAAAATAAGTAAACCTGCATATGGAGTTACCAAAATGTTCCGTGTGCTTTCTAGAGATGGAAAGTACACGATGGCTAGCTTGCAGACACTGCAGTCCATTACAGAACAAGATAATTAAAATTAAAAACTTAAAAAACCCCATGTAATTTCCTCAATGATTCCTAATGCCCTCTTCTGAGTCATTACAGTAATTGTGTAAATATGTTATTATAGAGTTATGATATGTAATCTTTACTAGATCATCTCAAATTACTCTCCACTAAGTCAAATTTGCTGTCACAAGGTTTGCTTACTGAAAATGCTCAGTCACTCGCTGATTTCACAGACAATAACAGCTACAAGACATTTGTGGTCCAAGTTAACAGTAGAAATACAATATTTTTTATTAATCATTTAGGAGATGGGTAAGTGCTATATTAATAAATACTGCAGATACTGTTAAATCATAGACCTAAAAAGACAATCTGAGGTAGTAAAACACAGCTATATCTTACCTTTACACAAGAAAACAGAAAAGCAATTGGACACAGAGTAAAATTACAGCCCATAATATCAATCACCAAAGGAGCTGAAACCAGCGTTTTCAGTTTGCACTGAGCATGTCATGGACAGATATTCTTATGTGCTTATCATCACCAGAAAGCACTATTTGTATTTAGATATAAACTAAAAAACAATTGAAGGCACATGAATCTGAAATCCTCATTGTAATAATCTTTTGCTAAGTCTAGTTAATGTGTAGTAGAAAAGTTTTCAACCCACATTACCTTATGCTGAACCTATTGCCTCATTCCCTCCCTGTTTTGTCCTAATTCGTGTCTTCTTCTACCTATGCCTCAGTTTCATCTCCTGTAAACTGATAAGCTATTAATTGGAAAGTGTTAACTTATTTTTTTTATTTCAGTTATAGTCTTTCCATTTCTACACTAAATACTGGCAGGTGTTTGGCACCAATGGAACTTTTTCCTTTCACTTCAGAATTTTCACCATTTTTCCTCCTGAAACCGAATAAGGTGATGAGATTTTTTTATCAGAAATCACCTACTCTTCTTTTCATTTCCTCTTATCATGCAATGTCTGAGTTACGTATCTGCTATCTTATTTTTTGCAGTGTTTTGCAATTTATAAATACTTTGTAGAGGTTTGCTGATTGAAATGATACAAGTTCAGAAGACACAGGTAATAGGGTCTGATTTCTCATTCAACCCTTGCTATCAGTGTAAGAGCACTGAAATCCTGTCCTGGGCACAAAGCTAATGAGTTGCAGAAAGCTGATGTTTCACACCTCATTCTGAATGAGGATCGGTTTACCTGTTCCATTCTTTCTGCAGACAGTAGAATAATTCTCTAAACACAAGGGTGGACGATCCATCTAGTCCACTGCCCCCCACAGTGGGAATTAAGAGCAGCTAGTCTAGGAGGAGATCAGGATAGAGTAAACCTGTGCCACACTTTTGTCATGAACTCTTCAGCTTGCAGCTCAGACAGAAGCCAGGTTTTTTGTGCTGATGTACACTTCACTTCAGATAATTTTTCCAAAGGTGCCTTTAGTATCCAAATTTTTCTGACATGCAAAATATGCTGGAAAAGTTGTTCTGGGGTTTACCTATGCACAGCCTGGGAACTTCTTTTGTCCTTAATGAACCTCCAGTGTAATTGATTTTGATGTTCCAGTTTCAGCAGTATAAAACCAGTTTGCAAAACACAGCAATGGTATGGCTGCCTTTCCCCTAGTCTGCCAGTTTCATGACTCTCCTTCATATCCCCTAAAAACAATAATTCTCCATGTTACAATGGAATTCTGATTCACCTGGGCTCCAAGGCAAGCCAGCTCAGTATTGGCAAATGTATGTAAATCAGTCAATTTCAGCTGACTCACAGACATTACACATCATATTAACTCACCAGTATCAGCACCGTATTTTTCATTGCTTCCCACATCCTCCTGTAATAGGCACTCTCTTCACTTGGAAAAGCAAGAAATAAGAGTTGCCAAATTATATTTGCAACTCTTACCACAGTTTATGGAAAACTCCTCAGATTCCCCTTCGGATCAACATGCTTTGTACACAGACTTCAGCTTTGTCACCCAAATAACCCTGAAGACTGGTGGTTTTGATAAATTAAAGTTTCACTCTGTATTATCTGTGACTTGTGTCCTTCCTTTCTCAGTCTCATGAGCAGCAGCTGAGAGAAAAGAGATCACTGAAGCCCTTTAATTACAGAGCCGGAACTGCACTGCTTTCATGCTCCCAAAATAGCAAAGCTAACATAAAAACATTAGCAGCATGGGGATGCAGAATATTGGGAACAGCTATCACAACAAAGATTCAGTAAAGGTAAACAAAAACTGCATTTAGACAACTTTTGATCCAGATAATTCTGTAGTTAACAGGAGAAACAATCCCTCTCTTCATGGTAGTGCTTCCCCTAAATCAAGCCTTTCGGGAACAAGCCATCTTCTTTAAACCATGGATTATTGTTCCTTGCATTGTACTAGTGCTGCTCGTTGTACCAAAATAAAACATAGCTCCCATGGAAACCCAGAGCATCACAAGTCTTTGCTAAGTCACACCTCAACAATGACAGACTTAAAAGAGCCCAAGCAACAACAGCAACTGCAAAGCCTTAAGCAAAAGTATCCTCTTTTATTTTTCTGCTCAGGTCAAAGTAACCCACACATGGCTTGGTGTAGTACAAGACCACATCAATCTCATGGAAATCTGGTAAGTTCTTAAGGTAATGTTACTGAACAGAAGTTGAAATAAATAAAAGTTGGGCATATTTTTTATAAAATGAATGCATACTAGATGAGTTTTCCTTCTAATCTGTGCTAAACTAACAAAATTTAACTTTGGCATATTTGAAGAGTAGATCAAAGCAGAGGACTTAGGAGTAGAGGCACTTTACCCCAGTGATTAACTTCTGAGCATCTGCCTTGGCATAGTGCTAGTAGGGACTACTCTGCTGTACTCATTACCATTGTAAAAGAACAAGTGGAGCTCCTGGACATTGAGGTAATTAGAAATCCTATGGCACTTATTAAAAGCGTAAGAGCGTTAACATCAGAGCTCTATTCGAATTCCCGTTTTGGTGATTATCGTTAGCTCAGTTTTGACCTTTTCCTGTTTTAGCTGGCTGTCAAGCTTCTCATTTAACCTCCTAAAGACTTGTAGGTTCATTACTGTTGTCATCCTGTCGCCGGTCAGGTGTTGCATGTAAAAACATAAAAAAAAAAAAAATTGAATTTTTTAGTCGGCAGATTGGGTCAATATTTTCATCCCAGAGCTGCCATCTGATATCAGACACATCCAGGGCATCTGCCTTCAGCTGCACCCCACACCGGCTGTGTGCTGTCCCCACATGGGTATCTGCCACCTCCCTGCCACTGTGCAGCACTGAATCCACCCCTGGGTGTGTCTGGTAGTATCAGGCACAAAGAAAACATCCCAGGCATCCCAGCAGTTAAGACCCCTTCATCAGCTGAATGAAGATAAACCCCAGCCCTTTCCTGGGCAATGAATGCAGCTGGCAGTGACTGTCACTGCTCGGAGGATGAGGAATCTGGTCCTGGAATTGACTTGTACAAGCAGCCATGAGCTGCTAAAGGTGGGATCAGCAATTACAATTCAAGGGAGTCAGACCACAGCGAAAACTTACTGCTGATGTTTTACCTCAACACACCAAACACATAATACACCAGTCTCTAAGATATCATCATTCTCAATATAAAAAAAGCACCACACTGCATTTTCAGGTTTTGGGTATTGCAGACTTCTGTAATCGTCTCAAGAAAAGAGTTTCTATATTTTGTTGAAATGGAAGAACCTGAAGGCACTTTCCCTCATATAGAGAACTGCAATATTGAATGTACTGCTAGGGGAGAGCCTTCAAGTTGCTACATCTCTACTTCAAGCTGAGAAAGCCGAACTACATCTGACTCATTACAGATGATGACGAAAAAAAACTTCACTGCTGTATCTCAGTTTCTTCAGAGAGCGGCATCTGCTTCAGAGAATCAGTTAAAAATTGAGGCTTATACAGTGAGAAAACAATTCTGTTCTCCCTACAAGGGAGCAAGAAGCTCATCTGTCTTTTCTCTCAAAATGCTGTTGTTTTTTTCAAGATGTCTCCTTCATTCTTCAGCATCTGCTCTGTTCCTGGCTGTGGAAGAGATTCCCTGAGATTTACATGGAAGCAGGGAACTCTGTATTGTAAGTTCAAACACATATGATATTCCATTCACTTTTCCCCACAAGCTCTATCTCTGGTTTTCATTCTTGGATTATTAAATATTATTCCAGACCAAACAAGAAAATATCAAAGGTGTGAAGGACACACTAGCTAATTAAAAGAGCTAAAATAAGATTAGCTTGATTCTGTCTGGGTTTTCTTTGAGACCATAATCCAATATGAACTTTCTACACTCTTGTGAAGATTTTACTGAAGGGAACAATTCTAGGTGTCTTAATGTGTTTCAATTTATACTTTTTTTTCCCCTGTAAGAAATGCTTTCTCAAACATGATTATTAGGTTTCATTGAGAAAAAAAGTGGATGAACTGTAATAGTTTGTAATGCAGAGGAGAAAAGTTCTTATGCCTCACATGCACTCTATGCCTCAAGCAAACTGTGTGCACCCTGTGTCCAGCTTACCTGGAAGGTACAGCTCCACTTCTGACCACAGCTCACACTAACAAGCAACCTGGCCACAGGCAGGGAACCATTCAAGGGTATTCTCATGACAGAAATGTGGTCCCATTTAAGGAGCAATAGGAACATGTGTGACCTCCCAGAATGATGACTGGGGAAGGAGCACACAGAACTTACCTGTTTGATCAAAGCCTAAGCCTCTGTGATGCTTTTAAGGTTGCAGCAGGAGAGGGCTGCCTGGGTCAGGGCAGGAGTCAGCTTCATAGAATAGAAACATTCAGGCTGGAAAACATCCTCGAGTCCAAACATTAAGCACACCCCTATGTGTCACAGCTACAGGTCTCTTAAATACCTCCAGGAATGGTGATTCCACCATTTCCCTGGGCAGTCTGTTCCAGGGTTTTTCAACCCTTTCAGTGAAGAAATTTATCCAATCATTCAATGTAACCCTTCCCTGACACAACTTGTGGCTCTGTCCTGTTTTCTTATCACTTGTTACCTGGGAGAAGAGACTGACCCCACCTTGCCTCTTTAGAAGAAGGAGTAGAAAGCAATCAGGTCTCCCTGAGCCTCTTTTTCTCTGGAGGATAAACACTCCCAGCTCCTCCTCATCACACCTGTGCTCCAGACCCTTCCCCAGCTCTGTTGCCCTTCTCTGGACTCGCTCCAGCCCCTCAGAGCCTTTAGTGAGGTGTCCAAAATCAAACTCAGGATTTGAGCTGTGGTCTCACCAGGGTGATGATCACTGCCCTGGTCCTGGTCCTGCTGGCCACAGTGCTGCTGATAAGGCCAGGATGCCCCCGGCCTTGGTCCCCTGGGTCCTGTCAGCTCATGTTCAGCTGCCAGATGACCTACACCTGTCAAAGAGGCATATCATAGATATTAGAGGATTTTATTTTAATTTCATTTCGTTTACCCAGAGAAATAAAACCTATATTCTTCTCATCATTTGGTGAACATTTTAACTTGGGTATTGCAGGATAAGGGGGAGCACAATATTACTGATCAGTTTGGAAGTAGCTCAGCTTGAAGGCTGCATGATATAAACAAAAAATATTTTTCGACAAATGCAACATGGCTCATAAACCTCAGTGAATGTCCTGTGTCACACAGCACAATACTGTGGGGCAAACAGTGCTCCACCAAGGCAAGGAGGAAGGAATTCATCCTCTTATTGCCTGAATGTTATTTGGTTTTCAGCAGTTACAGTGCACAGCTCTGGCTGTACTTTGTACCCCACAGCACTGGGTGATGAATATCAGGGATATATGAGCTACATGCTACTCTCTAATTTCTTTAACTGAAGAATAATGATACTAACTTGTTTTGGGAACAGCAATTTGGCTGAATTATATACATTTATAGAATTCGCTATTATATTATTTAAACACAGACACCTGTAGATGCATTAGTGAGTGAAGATTAAATGTATAAAGGAATAATCTATTTTACAGCACTGCACCTCTCTGCAGTATACTTTTGGATACTGCTTTGGTAATTAAAAACTTTATGAGCAGTTCATTGTAGGATAGTAAAAATGTGTTAAAATCCATTAGCACAGATTTAATATATTCATGAAATGCTTCTTTGGTACAATAATGAAATTCAATTCACTTTTCCCCCCCTCCTTTTAGTAAGAAATTATTCCATTGGAAAGACAGAATAGATAGAGTAAATTGTGAATAAAATGCAGTATAAATGAAAACAGTTATTTTAAATCAAGTCATGCAAGCTTTTTATTTATGCAGCAACTTTCATGAAATAAAAAAGTCTGTGCCATTCTAACTCTTAGGGAAAAATCCCAGCAACACAGCAGATGAGAGCAAGATAAACTTGCACTCCCACAGAAATTACTGGGAACCAGCTATTGTGAATCCTACTACCACTAAAAAAATTGTCATATTGGGAAATAAGGAATCCACACAATAGAATTCAATGACTTCTTTTTATGCCGTTCATTTCTTTCATTGCTGATTTCATGTGCATTTTATAAGTCCGCTTCTTTTTCTCTTGTCCATGAACAGGCCAGAGCAGACAGATAAAGAAGTGCTCCTGGGAGAGCCATTCTAAAAGTAAAATATGGTGGTCCCTAGCAGCATCAAAGAACTACACACCTAGAAAGGAGAGAAGGCCACTGTAATGCAGACATTGTTATTTGCACTGTGGAAAAGTCCCACAGATTTTATTAAGTAGCCAAGGTCCTTTTAATTGCTGCATGCATCAGAACTAAAAACTAGACAAAAATTAAGCCATGAAAGCCAATTACAAAATTCTAATTGACAGCTTCTTTGTTTTACTCAGAACTCAGGATCATGTAGAATTTATGCTGAAAAATTCCTTTGCAAATCTTTCCCACTAACCTGTAATATCATATTTGTTTTTCATTATATGTTACATACCCATGAATATGAAAATTAGAATCTCAAAGGTCAACTAATACATCATGGCAATTTGGTATGAGATATTTGAAACCAAATGAGCACATGCCAACACTACTATAAATATGCTGTTATTATTAAGGTCAAGTATAGTTGGTATGAAATCCTGGTTAAAAAAAAGAATAGTTGCCTTCGCCTCTACTGAACACATAGCTAGTTTTTCCTTTTAAAATAGCCCTAATAAACTATGCAATTTTATTTTTATTCCTAGATTCCTCTCTGTCTCCAAATTAGTTCTGAGGGATTCCACAGCTTTACATTGATTTGTGCAGCACAACATTAATGTGTAGCCTTCCTTCCCAGTGTTTCTGAAGGGTTTCTTCTCTCCCAGTCATGATGTCTTTCCTAGTTGAAGCAGATCATCTCTGGATTCATTTTGTGTTGTCTGGCATTGCTGCTGGGTCAGTCCCTCTGCAGACAACACACAAACTTACAGCTGTAAAGTGTGGCTAAACCTGCTTGGGGATTTGCTACCTCAGGTCTAGCTGTCCTGTGTCTTTCTTTCAGTAATTCTAATTGTATAATTTATTGTCTGACAACATTCAGCATTCACAGTTTTTATTTTCTAATGGATTGTATCTGATCCCTGGGGGAAGTATGCCATTTGCTTATTATAGAGAAAAAAACTTCAGAACAGGATTGTAAGTGGAGGATAAAATGGGATTGTATCTAGAAGTGACCCCTCTTGTGGATAAGTTTAAATTTTTGAGTGTGGGCACTACTTTTTCAGTACCAGTTGTTGGAAGGTGAGAGGCTCCAGTTCTGGGAGCTTAGCTGGGGCTGTCCTGGGAAGGGATGATCCAAAGAGGTTCAGCCCACAAACCCCACAGCACTGCAACCTCCCCTTTGCTTCAGAAACTGCCCCCATTCCCTTATCTTGTCCCTTTCACTGGGCAGAATAAAGCAGCTCCTTGTTTGAGCATTGATAGATTTGTACTGACAACATCAACAGACCAGGCATTTGTTCACATTCTACAGAAGAGAATCTGCCATCTGTAGAGCAAAGGACAGACTGAAGCAATCTAAAATTCCAGTGCATTTTAAGAGTCTCTGAAACAGTGCAGACATTAAGCAGAAAGAAGATTTAAAGCCAGGGGTTCCCAGGTGCTCACTGCTGTTTGGTAGATATCTGCAGATTAACATGGATAAGAATTGTTAACAAGATGAACACTTTGGAGAAATTCCCACAAGTGATACAGCTGCATTAATAATCATAAGGAAACACTTGTGCACAGGAACATAGAATTAATTTTCATTTTAGGCTCCAGAACAGAATGTAGCTCTGTACTACATGGCTATTTCTGTATATTGCTGTTCTGTTTCTGGTTTGCAGCTTGGAGAACAACCCAGGAGACAGAACATACAGTTTTTCACATTTCATCACAATTCAGAAAACTTCCTTGTGTCAATTTGTACAATGTATTTTCCCCATAATAAAATTGCCAGATATTAAGCAAATACTAATTTAAAATGTAGTTGGAAGGCAAAAAAAGCTCAATTCTTCCCTCTATTCCATCTTCATCGAAGTCAAGCAGTTGAAGAAAAATAAATAGGGTTGAACATTGCTTGACTGCTTACTGCTACATATTCTGTGCCAAAAGCAAAGATTTAATTAAATTAATTCATTTATAAAAGAAATAAACAGTAGATGTCATATTTCCTAGTCTAATATATATGAAGCCAAAAGTAAGATGCCCCTGGGGTTTGTTTCAAGAAACTCACAAAACTTTATTTGTTGCCCAAAACAGAAGAAATATGTAAATCACTTTTTACTTTCGATAAAATCATATGTACTGCCAATTTAAAGGCAGAATTAGCCCACTGACTTCTGAATTCTCAACAGGAATACTGAGATAGAACAGACAAAATTAAATTTGCTGCAAGAGAGATGTCAAAATTGAAAAGTGCTGTGCAGCACTGCGACTTAGATTTTCATTATTAAAAATATGCATTATAGATCTCCCTTTTTTTGGATAGCAGCGTAGCAGACTATCCATGAATCAATATTCGTAATTCATGAGAATTTGCTGAATACACAGGCAAAACAATTAATTAATTCCTTAAATTAATTGTATTCATTCTTTGCTATTAGCATTTTTGGCTTTTTGGGTTGCCCAAAATCTT
>PYHW01010003.1:5161320-5200653 GCA_013186435.1 Turdus rufiventris | reverse complement strand
CTCCCACCATCACTGATGGGCTTGGGCTTGGCCAGAAGCAGCTCTTGGAGTGGCTTTGCTGGATACAGGGGAATCTTCTGGCAGCTTCTTAGAGTCCACTTCTGTAGCCCTCCTGCTATGAAAACTTCATAGTGCAAACCCAACACATATAGATAGAAATTATCAGTGACACTTCCTATGAAAACAGGCATTTTCTAAAGAAATATATTGATAACTATTTATTGTATATACTGACATATAATTATACTTCTATAAATAAATCATAATTATTCCTTATATCTTTAACGTATGTATCATATTTATAATAAACTACAATTATACATCATATAGATACAAATATTTATTAATCTTGAAAATTTGTAACAGAGAGAAGGACTTTTTGGGAGGAGGAAAACAGGCATGCAACAGTGGAAAAAAACATTAATTAAACTTTATAATGCAGTAAAATGACCACTAAATGTAAAGTTGAAACAAATCTGCATCTCCACTTCCAGAAGAGTTTTACTTACTGATAACATTTGAGGGCCTGCATCATGAACTGTATGCTAGACCACCAAAAACCTTTAGAGCTTTGCCCCTAACTGAAGGTTCAAACTATCCCTAAAATAAAAATTTGGTTTTGGCAAAGTTTATATATTAATGGGACTTCTGTTAGCATCCTGAGCGTGGCCTTTTAGGGTTTTTGGAGAGCTGGCCATATTTACCATGTCCTTTGGAGCATGCACCCCTCTGAACTGCTGCACACATGCATCTCCCTGATGCTTCTGCAGAATGCAAATGACTTCTGCTAGTTACCATGGGGACATGAGCAAGGACCATGAGATGCATAGCAACAATGCTCCTATTTTTGCCATTTTTGCTTCATGGTAAGGAGAGAGAAACTACAACATATCCCAGAGTTTTTACTTTCTGCTTCTCTTTTTTTCTTCACATGCACACATACACAAAACACTTGCTCCATTTTTGCTAGCATGTAACAGATACAGGTTGGACCTTTAAAGCTAATCATGAAGTCAGATTAGTTTATTTTCAGTTCCCTAAAGGAATAACAGGAAATTATTACAAGAACTATTATGTTTTCAAAGTAAAAACTTCTTCAACAATCTTGAAGCAGTAAAAGATATCTGAATTATGATGTGTTTTTACAAAAGAAATCTCCCCAAATTTGGATGACTCAAATATGCATACACACATGCATATCTTGAGAGAGAAATCTAGCCTTTATAAGTCTAATAGAGTTGTATAAATTGGATGAACACCAATGAACAGATCACAGGTTGTGGTTTTGATTTGGCACTCTTTTTAGAAAAGATACAATAAAAGAAAAGAAAAGAAAAAGAAAAGGAAAAGGTAGCTGTTAGCTTAATAATTTAAGAGACAGTTTACCAGCTGTGCTCCCCAGATTATGTTTCTCAATCTTGTCTTCCCCCCTTTATTAAACTTACTCTTGTCCCTGTGAGATCCTTTCTATATCAGTAGAAATGCATTAAAGCATTGTTAAAATGACAGTTTTCTGGGTGGATAAGTAATTGAGTAACAAGACAGAAATCAATGTTGCTTAGTCATATGCTATTTCTTCATTTTTAATATAATTAGTATGAAAACTTTGATTGCACTAGATATGATTTTAATAGGTAGATCTAATTATGTTCTCAAAGGATAAAGATGATGAAGACTTAAGCTGTGCTGGTGTGACAATTCAAGTTGTCAGGCTCCATGGCTTGCTCTGCTCGTGGTTCCTCCTCCGCTGAATCCTTAGATGAACAAATGCTCTGTCATTGCTCTGTTTTGCATCCACTATTCAGCTGGTAACACTTTATAAAAACATTTTATTCTCCAAGGACTATATTGTTCTACAAGTCTTGCAGATACACAAGCAATAAATAACTAATTAGGTCAACAAGAAGGCATGGCAACTTGTAACTGCCTACAGGATGGCACTGATGTAGAAATACCCTGACTTGGGATTTCTAGGGCAGCAGGAGAGGGTTGAGCATAAAAGGCAATCCTCTCTCTGTGCTTGGAGTATTGAACAGAAGATACAGCAGGCACCTGAGGTACAGACTCAATTTCCTGTGAAGGAGTGCTTTGGTTCTGGATATTATGCCCAGAATAGAGCCCTCATCCTCTCCCGTAGTGATGGGCAGGGCTCCTGTCCCACCAGACAAGTACCTCAAGGCAAGAGACTCAGGCTTGCAAAGGTGTGGTGTGTATAAGGGGCTAAATCATGTAGAGAAGTCATGTCAGACTGAATCATAATTTTTTCTTCTCATTGATTAATACCCAGCACCAGGAAGAGACTGCAGTAGTCCTGCTGCAGAAGCTGTTTCTGATTATTTATTAGGGCTCATCTCGAGCTATGGACATTGAGTAGGCCCAGAGGTAATCACAGCTTTGTAGCTGTCTGTGCCAAATTTTAGGATTAAATCAATCTTCCACTACAATCTTACAAGCACTCATACCTGTCCCTCCCCACCCTCAGCAGCCATTCAGGAGATCCCTTGCCAGCAAGGAGCTGATGGAAATTTCCAAGGCCAACCAAAGAAGACATCAGCTGTGCAGTTCCCAGGAAAACAGTGGCTTTCAGCACCTAAAATGCACTTTTCTAGTTAAAATGCTTTCCTTCCCTGTGCTCTTGGTCTTTCTCTCACTATCCTTCTAAGTGGGAGATTAAACTCTGGAAATGGAATCCGGATGAACACCTGCAATTATCGAGGGGGATGGGTCAAGCAGCAAATGGAACAATGGGAATTAATCTGATACTATTGGGCAACGCAGTTTGATTGCAATTATATGAATGCCGGTAAACTATGCACACATGGCAGATTTTCCACCTATTTATTTAAATAAGAGCTACATTTATGATATCCCATAGAGGATCATAAATATTCAAGGACCTAAATTTTCATTAGTACACTAGCAAGTAAATTTTCAAAGTGATGCATAGGGATTTAACTGCATGAGTCCCATTAATGTCACTACTTTGAAAATTTACTTCCCATGAACTTCTAGTGGATGGGGGAAAAAATGAAAAAAAGTCTCTCTTAATTTTAAGAAGTAGACAGGAAAAATCTTGTCATCACTTTGGCACTCTGGTACTTTAATTGGTAAAGAATAATTTAAATCATCTCTTCAAAAGTAAGCTCCATTTTAGGCACAGACACAGATGGTGACATTCCATCAAGAGTTTCTGCTGCACATTATTAGACAATGTACTAACAGGCCTTTTACTTTGCTGTAAATATTAAGAGTCGACCAATTGTGCGTGACTTCTGGGAGAAGTTTAATGGCAATTCTTGGTCATGAAGTTAGCAATCAGCCTCTTTATTTGGGATCTGAAATTTATAACTCTGGAGTGGGATTTTTTTTTTTAATCTTTTGAGAGCTCAGTTCCGCTTGGGCCAGTTATTTAGCTATATCGGTGTAATGAAAATTCTGTCTTTCTCATATGAAAAAAGGATTATTATTTTATGGGTAGCAGAATTTTAATTCTACAAAAAGTTAAATTTTTTGTCATGCATAGAATTACCAATCTGCTTTCTCTTTCTCTGAAATATATTTGAAACAAACTTCATATTTATGCTCCATTTTTCTATTATGTCTGTAGCAGGACATGTGAATGCAATCAGAGTATAGGTAGGTATGTATAATGGTCCTCAAAGAATGCATCAGAGATTGTGGAAATTCATACACCACTGTTAATTTTGTGTTTCAGCTGGGAGGAACAAGGAGAACATGGGACAGGCCCTTACTTTGAGGTTATAAACTTTCAGAGCCAAGAGGTTAAGAGGGGAATGTGCTCACCTCCCTACCCTTTGTGAGGCATCACTGGAGAAAAGAGCCGAGGTGAAGAGATATTCTGGGTCTGCTTTCAGTGCCTGGACTTGTGTGAAACTGCAAATTCACAACTGCTGGTTGGGTTGAGCATGGGTCCTTGTTAGAAAGAGCAAATACAGAGGATGCAGATCCTCCAAAATCAGTTTCTTTGCACCAGTCTCTGCTGCAGAGGATGAGTGGATTTCACAGCTTGCTTTGCCTGTCAATGAGGATGAAGTGCTGTGATGATTGAGCTACCATAAGGAAAGATGCTGAAAGAAACTGATAATTCAAAAAGCTTCAAGACAGCAGGCCTAAAGGATAGACATTACAGAATTCTGAATCTTTATGGGGCAGAGCAGCTAACAAACTGCACATGCTTTAATTAAAAATGCCTACTATATCAGTAACTTAGAGGGTGGCAAATTTGATATCTCTAATTAAAAAGGTTTAATAAGTGATCCAAAAAGTTACAGATGAATAAACATTACATCTATATCAGGAAAGTAAAACAATAAACACCTGAAAGACCAGGATGTGATAAAGCCTAGCCTGCTGAGTTTTCTGAAGAGTCTCACTGATATGCTAAAATTCAGTGAGTGTCTCCAAAGCAATAGATAGCAGGAAGTTTATTCAGTCCTCTGACAAGGTCCTGCACAGGAAATTAGTCAGGAAAGTAAATATTTGTGAACTACAGTATTGCTGTGGATCAAACATCTCTAAGAGACAGAAAATAAAGACTGGAATTAAACTGTCAGTTTTTGCTGAGGGAAAACATCGAGTGCCTCAAAATCACACCTGAGACCAAGCTTTTCTGGCATAGTCATGCTTTGGAGCAGCAAAGTAAGCAGGCTGCAGAAATTATTTTGGTTATGGAAATGCAGAGTGGACTGTGAGGAGCTTCAGGGAGACCAGACACTGAGGTCAGAGAAACTGTCATTGGGTACAATACATTGGAAAATATTCACCTGGGAAAAAAACATTGCGATTCTTCCTATACTTCAAACAGTATTAAATAATTTTCCTACTGCTTCAGGGAGGAAGAATGCAAATGCAAGGAAAATGAGAGATGGCATATTATAAATGGATAAGGGGAAATATCTGTATTTTCAGTAGACTGTGGAACTCATTGCTGCTGCAAGTCATTAAGGCTGAGAATTTAAAGAGACTCTGACTTGCATTTTACAAAATCAAGAAATTAGTACTTGTACAGAAGTAAAATGAGTAGTTCTAGAAAAAGGAAAGGAGAGGGATGAAAGGGATTTAGCATTGTGTTGGCTTGGCTTGCACTTGCACATCTGCCAGTGGGTGGGTTTTACCTTCTTTACAGTGGTAACTAGTTCTGCAAACAGACTGTTGTTTCTTGATCTAAAATACTTTCTAATTTTTTATACAATCTAAAAAATACAATCTTATTTTTTTTTCAGCTTATCTTCTGGTTGCTCAGATTCATATGTTCAAATTCTAGAAGAATGAGGGGCAAAGTCAAAAGAGTTCTGACAGCTAAGAGAGTGGTTAATTTATTTTTTGCTTTTTTCACTATCTAACTGAAGAACATTCAGCACTTTCCATCACCAATGCAACCAGAAATGGGAAACAGCAAGTGGGGAGTGGAAGGAAGATTAATTTTAAATTTGATTGCTGGAGCAATAGAAATATTACCAAAGCATAATATTGTAAGGCAGGAGCCAGTGCCCAGTGAAAGCAGGGATGTTTAAACATGGGACTATCAAAGTGCAAATTATGACAGGGAAGGACCAAAGACTTGGCACGATGTGTAATTAAAATGTCCCCAGGATAACGATAAGTGGTTATATAGTTTTGGGGGAAGAAGGTGAGTCTGGGGATGGATAGGAATACAGTCATGAGAAACCAAATCTTTAATAGCTTGTTCTCAGATGTGTCTTTGGAACCTTGATTTGTTTCATTTTCATGTGCCTGCTTGCCACACAAAGTCTCCTTTTCCTCCCTGTTCCTTCTGTCTGGAGGTTGTGACAAGTGTGGAAGGTGCATCAATTAGAGAAAAAATGAGCTACAAACGTGTTTTTCTTCTTCACAGAGTGACTAGCACATTTCAGGAGCCCAAACCTGGGGAAGACATGAAAAATCAAGTGAAATTTTAAATGTATGCAGAGAGAATCAGAACTGCCCGAGACAAGCAAAGGAAAATTTCCAAACGTTAATCTACACAGCAAAGATTTTTTTCCAGTTTAGTTTTAAGTGCAAAATCTTTCATACACCTCCAGAGAGGCTCTTTACTGGCAGAAGAGTAAAATAAAGATTCTGATGTGTCAAATCAAAATGTCCCTCCCCTCTCTCTTATATAGATTCATCTCCCTCCCTCTCTTTGTCTGCCTCCCTCTGCATGCTCCAAGTTTAATCTGCAGTTTGACTTCAAATGCAATAATTCACTAGCTCTAGGCATGTGCTTAAAGGACTATGTATAATTGTAATTCTGAAGAGATTAATACCTTATATTGATCCCCTATTTCTTCATCTACCTTGACAGCATGTAGTAATTTTTAAGAAAAGGAAAAGTGATTTGTTTTCAAAAGGGTCCTGGTTTATTGCCTATTCATACACTTGTTAGAACTCCTGTATTCTCCTAAAATCGGTGTGGTAGAGCATGCAGAGTAAATATGTGTTGAGATTTATTGGTTACAGTTGAGAGCATATGGGAAAAGCTATAGTCTAGAATGAAAGCCTGCAGAAGTGTCTCTTGGTTTGAAGGGACAGGTCTTTTCTTTTACAGATAATCCTTACTGGCACATCCATTTTCTGTCCCAGTTCAGCTGCTTCATTTTACAGGCAATGTGGATGTTTTCTACACCCTAAACTGAGATGGTGTTTCTTAATTGTTTTAAATATGCTGCATGTCCTAACAGAAGTGAGATACATTTTTGTCTGGTAAACGATTTTTATCTCTGAGGTAATTTATCTGACCATTAGATTAGAGGTTTTTTTGTTGGGTTTTTTTTGGGGTTTTTTTGTTTGGTTTTTTTTAATTAAATAAACACTTTAATTGGAAATGCAGCGCTAATATGACAAACAGGCTTCATGATATACTTCAGGGTATAAGGAAAGAGATTAACTAAGAAATAAAGGACACCTGCAGATTCTTACATGTGTTTGGTTTAAATATGCCCAGAAAGTAGACTCCATAGTGTGAAACCAGGAATGTTACAAACTTCTAAGGGAAGCACTTTTCAACAGAATTGCCTCAATTCTGTGAAATGGCAGCGACTTGTAACCTCTGTTTATTTAAATGACAGCTTATGTGGCTCCTTGCAGTGTATCTAAGTCTCAATAACACAAAAAAGGCTCTTTTGTTATATATCGTCATTGTTTTTGCCAAATTATGTATCTCAGACTTCAATGAAGAAAGACACTTTCAAAAGCACAATCATACACAACTCTGTAAGTTTGATATGGATGATTCAAGAGCTGGAGAATTTAGGAATGTATTAGTAGATCTAGGCATACAAATAAAAGTGGTGACCACTTAAAATAGTCTGCTAAATCTTTATAGAGATGCAAGAGAATGTCCATTATTTGAAGAAAAAAAAATGAAAGCACAATAAAGAAAATATTCCTTTCGCTATAATATCAAGAAGAAAATAACTTCCATGAAAATGACAATATACAATCTTGCACTGCATTCAAAATTCTCAGCCACTCCATAAATAGCTTTTTCTATGTGCATTTAAAGTGAATTTCTGGAGCTCTATTGCACTGATTGTTAATACCAACCCCTTGACTACGTGTTTTGTACTAAATGAATCCACCCTTTAGTTATGATATGGAGGCAATATGATTTTGGTCTACAATTTATGCATAGAATATCTACGCATAATACTGCTAGCTCAAGTTGTATTCAGAAAATAACATAATTTGAAATATCTTTGGTTTTGTAAATTTAAATTAGAAGCTTGTGAAGTTTTCCAGTCAACATGATATTTGCAGAAAGATAGGAGAAAAGTACACATATTGTTGGCTGGCACAGGCTCTGTCTGCATTAGCATTTTGGACCACTTTGCAGGGCAATTCAGGCACAAGAGAACTCGATTTCTTTCTGATGAAATTGGGCAGAAAACCCTGATTCAGGTGCAGGTTTAATGCACTACAAACCCTAATGGGCCTTGAGCAGTGATGTGGGCTCAGGACATTTCCAAACCACATAAAGGCTGAGGGCACACAGTTCTGCAGGCCAGGCTAAATGTAACCTAAAGTAAAAGGTGCAAATTGCAAATAATAATGGGGCTCCAGCAGCAATGCTTTGATCCAGTGCTCTGCTCCTGCTGAGCTCCCCACTTGCTAATATAGGCACAGCCTCATGTGTGCTTTCAGATCATCAGTGGTGTTCCTACCAAGGCCAGAAGCATAAATCAGATGAAAATAACAGACTGAGAATTAATCAAAACCCTTCATAGTTTTAGTCACCTTTTTCTTTTCATTAAAACTTCATGGGTAGCAAGGCCAGGTATAATTAATGAAGAAGCCTTTTCTCAGGCAGGATTATTCTGAGGTATAAGCCTGATTAGTTTCCACTCATTCTTTGACTCATTTCATGTTCGTTATATAAAGTTAACGTCGAAAAATTAACTTTTATTCCTTTCCATTGAAAAACTGAACTACTGAGATGAGAAAGCATAGATTATACAGACCAGAAAATTTACATTCAATGAAGTGTTTTATTACCAAAGAAAGGAGGGAATGTGATTTTAAGAAAGTATTAATATGAATTTTGATATTGTTCCCATATTGCAAGTTTAAATGAGAAGAACAAAATTGGGAACAGAAACTTTTCAATGCAACAGTGAACCAAAAACCTTTTCCATACAAGCCAATGGGTACTACGAAAACAGGAGATAAAGAAAGATGTCCTGAGGCAGTAAATTACATTTTTCTGCATGTTCCTTTTATTTACAGAACATTTCCAGTATCTGTACGTGAGTCCTTTAAATGTTAAAATACTGCAAACCCCATTACAAGCATTATTGTGTATATTTTCAAAAGACAAAAGGATATATAGCCTGACAAATAGCCTGACTTTTTGTTTCTACTTTCCCTTCATGTGTGACTTGGTGAGATGATATGGACTGGGGAACTAAATTTCACAAATGTTAATAGTGACTAGCTCAGGAGTAAGAATATATTACTTGCTTCTGTTTCACAAATAATTTATACAGGCTGTAATCTGCATTACACCCCTACTTAGTTGATGACTGTGCTTTTAATCAAAAGCAAGAGTTGACAATTTTTCAATCTTTAACAAATAAAAGTTTTATCCATCCTTTTGAAACCAGTGATTCAGCAGTGAGACTTTCAAAGACGTCTTCAATTATTGTATTCTGTAAATCTTGGTCACATAAACACAAACTCCATGGGGGTTTTTTTGTTATCTTCTCCTCTCCGTCTACAGTTTCATTCACACCCTTTTTCTGTGTGTAGAACACCACAAATACTTTTGCAGCACAAATACAAGGTTTTTCTTCCTGATCCTTTCCATCTCAGATGTACCCACCTTAGATGTGTCCACCTCAGCCTCTGGCATCCAGAATCAAAATTTCTCAGCTGTCCCTGTATTTCTGTGGCTTAGTCTGCCTTGCTGTAAATTTATAGCTGCACATTGCATTCCTCCATTGATTTATATCCATCTTCTGCATTTCTGCAGGAGCCATCATGTCAACTCTGCCTTCCTTTCCCAGGCACTGTACCACATCTGTCTTTTATTTCAGAAGTTTCATGCTGCTGAGAAAGCATTTATGGCTATTTCTGACCAGCTGCCCATTATGGTTTTAGGGGACTTGTTTGTTTTGTGAAAGAAAATTATCCTGTGTAGTAAAATCATAAAAAAGTGACAGGAGTTTCAGAAATAGCAAATACTGTTTCACTTGTTATTATATAGAAAACAAATTGGAAAACCTGGGGCCTGTGTTTTATTTCTCAGAGTTCTAAGATCTTAAAGCAACCTTGGAACATTTTACAAACTGCTGAAACCCACAAGGTAGCTGAGGGAAGAGACTGCACAGTTATCTTGAGAGGTTTAGAGCTCAATTAAGGTGAATTGCAAAAAAAAAGGTGGATAAAAAATTTCCTTCCTTAGGCATAATCAAGCTTAGGTTAGTTGGATTAATGTCTGTGCTTCAAAACTGTCTCAAAAAAAAAAAGAAAAAAGTAGATGAAAGCTTTATGAGTTTTCTCTAAATATAATATGAGGTGTTAGTTATTTTATCAGCTCTCAACTTTGTATAACAAATACTAAGGTGACAGGCTATCCAGAAGCAGTGGGATTTAGTGCAAACAGTATGAAATTGAGTCAGAAAACCTTAATTCTTCTCTTAGTCTTGCTCAGTAGTTTTGGCAAACTTATTTCTTTGCTTCTGCTTGTTTTGAGCATTATGTGAGTGCTGGTTAATACCAGTAACAGGCAGGAAGGTTAGCAAGAGTCATGAAATACAGGGGGAGGAAAAATATTTTACTTTCTTCAATACAGCTGGAGAAAATAATCAATTGAACTTTAAGATTCCAAAGAGAATGAGTTGGAAAAATATTCTTACAAACCTTTGAAATAAATGCAATAAAAATGCACAGTACATGTTTAAGCCATAGTTAAGGGTATTCTATGTATATTTTTAGATGACTTTTTACATAAAAAATATATTGCACATTTTTAAAATTACAGTAACCTAATTACATAATTACGTCAAGGAAATCTTCCACAGGTTTTGTCTAGGAAGTCACAGCTTAATAAGACCAACTCCAGATTAAAGTCATACTTTTCACCAGACTTTTCCTTCTCAAAACTCTGGTTTTCTTTCGCATCTTTGCCTATGCAGGCTACAGGCTGCAGGGGTGATTATTCAAAGGGTAATGTGCCTTCCTTATTCAGGAATCATTTGTTTTCCAGACCTTTAGGGAGATGCACTGAAGCTTAATACATGTCACAGCAGCCAAACAAACATATTGTCAGGTCTGCTGTCAGGACCATCTGCAAGCAAATTGATAGCTCATTTTCTAGACCAGGCTTCTAAGGTGAGCCTCAGGTTTCCTAGGGTCTTTTTTTTCATGCTTTTAAGAAGCTAATTTTCTCTGCTTTTCTTAAATGACATGGTCAGAGACACAATATATGGGTTAAAATTTATGTCCCTGATTCTAATTTATACTTTATAGTAAATTCTGATGCTTTGACAGCTAGCATATGTGATATCCATTCTGATATCAGAGTGACTGGCAAACTGTGTAGGAACACAGACCAATTGAACAAAAGACTTGTATCTGTAGCTCTGTGTCTGCTTAAGTAGTTGCAGGCATCTCTGGAATTCCCTAAGTCCTGCATTGGAGGGGAAGTCTCAAGCAAAGCAGATGGTTTGTGCATGAAAGTGAAAGACATAGAATATTTTATCCATCATTCAAGCAAATTATGAAAAAGAAAAAAAAAGTAAAATAAAAGAGTGGTTCTCACCTGCTGGAACAGAATGGATTTGCAAGCTCTCAATCAAGCAGAAAACAGAAAAAATGGAAAGTCTCTCTCCATCTTCTACCAATTCTCAATGTAACTAAGATACTCCAGGTCACTCTTCTATTAGGGCAGCCATTTATTAATTATTCGTATATATGAAGAAAGAAGATATGCCATTGGAGGAAATAAGCTGAACCTTTTAATCTTTAGACCAAGTGAAGCTGTGCATCAATTGAAAAAGAAAAAGACCAACCAACAATAGATAGCTGAGAAAGTATCTCTACAGCAGGAGCTGTTAGGCCATGACCTCAGCAGGCAAGAACAAATCCATCGGAGGGTGAACACAAAGTGCTATGACCTGCAGGTGCAGAACATAAATCACAGCCATATTAGACCTTGCCTGAAGCCAGTGAGCCATGGTCAGTGGAGTCAAATTGTTTTCTTTGCTCTGTAAGGGCTAGCAATGGAGCAAAACTAAAGGAGGATGGTGTTACGAGAGTTGAACTTCTTGAAATTAAATTTCTGAGGCTGTTTATTTATTTACAGGTATTAATCACAGTGGCTGATTGCTTTTCTCCTGTTTTAAAGTGAACAGTATTCATCTCCTATGTCAAGGTAAGAAAAAGACCTTGCCATCTTACAGGGATTGACACTGTTAGAACAGCTCTCCAATTGTAAGGAAGAAATTTTTTTGCTTCTTCCAATCAGTGAAGAAAACTTAAAGACAAAATGTCCCTCCGAAATTTTGGAAGCTGCAAAGTTTTTACAATTGCTTGGAAAGAAGTGGGAACAGAGTAAAGTAGAATAAAGAATTTTCCTTATATATTAGTCAGCAAAGAATAGCCTGTCTCTAGAGCTCCCACTTTTCTGGTACTGCAACAATTTTATAATTCCAGTGAGACAGCAAATATGACAACATGGTAAAAATGGTTTTGTTGAAGCAGTCTGTGCATGAGAGAGATTCTCTGCCTGCACTCAGGAGGCCTGAGAGATGCTCTCAGATTTGTGCAGTTCACACACCCAGAGGTTTCCTCTCAACTTTCATCTCTAAATCATGGGGACTCCTGCTGCAGTTTTGTCAACCCTGTGTCCCTGCAGGGCTTGCCTGCTGCCTTCAGGCAGTCTGGCTCCCAGCTGAGGTTTGCTGATGACATCTGAGGGAGATACTGAAAGTGCTGCCTGAGTGATGTGTGTGTCTGGGCTTTCTCTGTGGGGAGAGGTCTGATCACACAGGGACCTACATGGAGGTTTCCCGTAGCACCACACAGGAACAAAAGCGACAATCTTAATTTCCACAGCATGAGGAAACAAAATGCAAGATGAGATTCTTTATGAGTTTTCTGTTGGCAGGAAGAGGAAAGTCTTGAAGAACATCATGGGGCACAGGACCAAACATCAGGACCCACCAGTGGATAAGTTGCACACACTGCAAGGCTCAGCCCTGAGCTGCTGCAGCCCACGAAGCTGGCCAAGCCACGCTGTCTGAATGTCAGGCCAGGATCTGTTCTTCTTCCTGCCTGTCAGCTGAGGGATCCTCCAACCATCTGGCTTGACTGTCTCAGTCTGTGGTGACTGCCTGTCACTAATTTATGCATATATGATTTTGCTTTAAACATTCTAATGCTGACACCGATAGCAGAGGAGAAGTGACTGCGGTGGAGGTTTTTGCTAGATTAGATTTATTCTAACAGTCACAATTTGCTGCCATATGTCTGTCAGACCCCCAGCTGAAGGTTCTTTGGACAGAGACTTTTTGCTGCCCACTGCCTTCAAAAAAACGAGCCTTTGGAATTTTTATAGGCATTTTATCTTTTTGGAAAGCACCACAACAAAATAAGAATAATAAATTAAATATATGCAGGAAATGTAATAAGGAAACATAAGTACTTCTTTAATCTAGTTGTTGTTTAATCATTCTGCCATAATTACTACAGAGAAATGAGACTATAATCCCACCAGGTGAGTCACTAAAAGCTCAATTTCATGGTAAATCACTTTGGAAGATGATGTCTGAAGAAAGCTTAGCATTTCCCGAATTCTGAAATGTATATACCAGCCATCACTTAAATAGCATCTGGGATTTATTTTGAATAGAAGCAGCCAGAGACTTATATTGGCAAGAACAGCTGAAGAAACATTTTAGACCTTGACCTTCAACATTGATAAGGAGACAAAGCTGCTTTCTATAGTATTTACTCTGAATGCTGTTTGTCTTTCTGCTTAGCTGCTACCTCCAGCTATTCCTTCTGTTTTCTCATGTCAACCCTAACACATTTTCTCCATTAATCTCTTCATATTCTTTTGTCCTGTATCACCTGCTTTTCCTTCTTTATTTTGTTTTGTCTCTTTGTTTTTACAGCTAAATCACTGTTTTTCCCTTCTTCCCATCTGAGTTTAAAATACAGTATTCCCCTTGGCAGTTGCACAGTAATATCCTGTATGCATATTACAGTTCATACTATCCTTAGAGCACAAGCTTTTGGGACCTTGAACTACCTTTCCCATATTTCTCTGAATTATATAGGGCTGGGATCAGGGCTTACGGTATCAGAGATAATAATAGCATAATAAAAGCATTTTCAGACACCAAAAGATAAAACTAATTTTCAGAAGCTCTAATTCATTTAACTAGATATTACCTTTGCCTACACACAATTAAGAAGTAGAATAACAGAGACTAAATGGCAGCTTTAATAAGGTCTTTATATATTTATCTATGGCAAAGGTACATTGATATGTGTGTTGATATATGAAATTATTATGTACTTTAAAATAATTTACCATTCCAGTAACATTCTTTCTTCACCTTAACTCATCTGGCCAGCTGGCCTACTGGCTAATGAACCTGTCTTCAGAATAGATATGGGCACTTTCATAGCTTTCATAGCTTTCATTGCTTTGCCATAGTTTCTTATAAGCCTCTAGATATTTAGCGCTCTAATTTTTTTTTTCTTTTCTGTGGGTCAAATTGTTGTTCTTCTGAAGGTAACCACAAAACACAGTGATTTTTCATAGAGATCACTGTGGCACAGGTACTTTTTATACTCTCCAAAAATGGTGTCTTGGCCTTTGTTCTGTTGCCTAATTTCTCTGCAGCAGCTGGAGCTTCAGCTGCTGGAGTGCAGGTGTTTGCACTCCATGGTCTCCAGGTCCACCAGCTTGAGTGTCCCTGCATGGATCAGCTGCAGGGCAAAGAGGAAGGCTTAAAGGGAGAACAGGAGCTCTGCTCAGGAACTATATATGTAAAGCTTCATTAAACCAGGCCTTACTCCCTGACAGAATTTAGAAATGTGCTACAGTTGTCCATCCTGCCCACTCATGGTGAGATACTCTGCTCTGCCAGGGCCAGGCTGAAGGACCCAGGGCTTGGCACAGCGATGGAGCCTCTTGGTCCCCATCCCACAGGGACTGTACCTGTGGACAGTTTCAAAGTCATTTGAGATTTTCCAGCACGTGTTGGAGGTGGCAGTGGTCTAGGCTGCCCACAGGGGCTGGCAGAAGCCCAGTGTGGGAGGAGGTGTCCCTGTGCTGGCCCCCAGCACTCCAAGGCAGGATGTGTGCTCAGCCATGCCAGCCTGGCAGCCCAGCTGGGATCTGCAGCCTCACCTGCACTGCTGTGCCAGGACAGCTGCCAGCTCTGACCTCCAAGGTGTAACTAGGAGATTGTGCAGTGACAAACAATGATAAGAAGCCTTTATCCTGTAAAAATCAGAGAATCGCCTGAGGATGTGGTTTTGAAACCATTGCATCCACTAAAAGAAAGGAATAGCACTGGGGCACTTTTACTGAAGCACGAAATATTTTAGTGTACATTTTTACAGTGTCTGAATAATTTAGGAATGCAAACTTGATGGAACTTACCTTATTATTCCAATACTTTGTCAAGGTTATCTTCATTACACAGTGGTTTACCACATATAGAAAAGCCGTAGATTTGATTGAAAAAAGCTATTATAGCAGTCAGAAGCCCCTTGAATTATATGTGCCCATAAAAACCATTTGCAGTAGCTTTTACTGCATTTTTCTTCCATTTAAACTCTCTGTCGGTTTTGGATATCTCAGAAGTCAAACACTGTTTTAAGATGCACTGAGTATGGAAAGGAAAAAGTCAGCATTGTGCTATTAAAAAAGTTGATGAATTTGAAGAAATGGTGATCTAGAAAACTAGTCTTAACACCAAACAATTGACAAGGATCAGTGTGTGGACATACAGTTCAGTTGCACTGAGTTGAAAGGCCTGGCACATTACATAATTTTAAAAATTAACCCTTTAGTGTGAAGAAAATGCCCTTCAGTACAGTCCCCTGAAAACTGCTAGGAGATTGTGCCTTCTTTAATGCTTAAGAGACTATTGATTAATATGTGATTCATAAATCCATTTCTGGTGCTGACTTGTTGAGGGATATGTGGACTGATCGTGGCCCTGCATATATTTTCCAGTTGCAGAGGTATCAGCTCACCCACGTCACCATCCACCTCAACAAACACCATCATGAGCAGAACACGTCATCCTCTGAGGCTTCTCCTTCTGGAAAGGCAGCCTGGAAGAGAAATCAGCTCCCACTGTACACAAAAGGGACAAAAGAAAGCGATCTAGGGAAAGTGGAGGAAAAGGAGAAATGAAAGAACCACAAGGTGTGTGTTCAAGGTGTGTATGGAGGGTAGGTGCATGAGTGAGAGGCTTGTAAACTGCTGAGATTGTTATTGCCACTAGCTCCTATTCACCAGACACTTGGGAAAAAAAATCCATCATTTCTTTGATTCAATTTTCTCGATTCACAGCAACAAGGGAGAAGCACAAATTTTTCCTGGTTTTTGACATTCCCATTTTATAAACAGAGAAGCCTTGTGCTGTGACAGTGCAAGTTGCATGTATTTCAAGTCTCATGCTCAATTTTCTCAAAACAGAAAAGGTTTCTTAGGTTTTTCTAAATAATAGAAGATAAAACTGTGCATGTATGTGTGCCTGCACACATAGACAAAGAATTTTTCGAAGTTTCTTGCCCATGCAACAGGAATGTTACAGGCAAGAAAATCTGGCTTGAAGGAATGGGCGTTGCTCACTGAGGAAAAAAATATAAAGGAAAAAGAAAGAAGAAAAGAGTCTGACTTACATGCCTATAGAGCAATTACAGGGAAATGCTTGTACTTAGCTACCAGCCTCCCCAAGCCTTCCTCCCTTCTAACAGCAAGTTAGAAATTTATGATGTTATTATTGTAATGGTTGTTCATCCTGCATACTTCAGTAATCTACAGTGCATTAATATGGGCCTCCATAAATAAAATTCTGTCTTTTATGTATGCAACATCCACCCCCTCCCTTGCATAGCAAATCCCATTCCAAATTGTGCAAATTCAGAAGTGCTTAAACTTCTGCAAAACATAGGAGTTTAGCAGATTTACAGTGCAGTAAAAAAATAAAAGTCAACAGCATACCACCAATCTGTTCAAAACCAGACAGCCAAGAAAACATGTACACTTCCCAGGCTATTGCATATTCAAGCACTTTTGCCTAGCACTGCCTTCCTAGCTTCAGATGTCTTTCCTCTTCATGCCACTCAAAATCGTATTTGAAAATGGTCATACAAACAATGCTGAATATACATCACCTTGCAAGTTGTTAAGGTTTGGGAACATACACACTTTTCTTCCCAAACACCAACAGGTTGCAGTCCCACTTTGCCAGGTGGGGCAACCCAAGTGATCAGACCAGTGAAGAACAGAAAATACCAAATACTTGCACAGTAAGAAATGATTACACCATTGTTCCTGGTATGAAACCCTCCAAAGAAGCCCTGTGCCTGACCCACTAAGCCAGCTCCTTTTAGAGCATTTTCTGTTCATTGGTGGGATGCAGGGCAAATAAAATTGTGGGCTGGAGCAGATGAGACGTTTAGGATCATGCCATATCTATTGGATGCTTAGGGGAGAGAAGGAAGGATGATAAAGGGAGAGATCAGATCAGGAAGGAACAAGTACAGGAAAAGTATGAAGAGGGAAAATCGAAGGGTGCACTCCCATGTGTGCAGGCAGCTGAGCAGTTTATTTGGCAGAACATTATGCTTGATGGCTACAGTTTGTTTTGTTTTCTTATTAAATTCCTACTTCTAACTCAGAAGTGAATGAACATTCCCTTATTCAGGGCTGAGGCTGGTGCAGACTGACAGGACCTTGACATGGGGCAGGACAGGAGCACCTTGGGGTGGGGGCACAGGTAAGGGCTGCCACCCACGGTGTGTGCAGGTGTTTCTGTGCTGGAGAGCTGCAGGGCAGGGCAGCAGGCAAGTGGGAAACAGGAGAGTTATGAAAGGGGTTTTTCCTTCCCCGAGGATGGGGGTCAGCTTCAGGAGTGTCTGGAGCTGGGACCTGGGATGAAATGAGCAACCACAGGGAGGGGAGATCTCCTGGGTCCCACAGTCCACCAGGCTCAGCCACCTCAGGCAGAGTTCAGCTGTTTGATCACTCAGCACAGTCCCATTGGGGACCCAGGGCTGTATCAAATGTAGCTGCTCAGCTGTGCTGGCTGCAGTGCCTGGACAGCGTCACTCTGCTCCTACTCTCTTATAAAGCATCAATAGGCTTGGGAAGATTGTCCAGACTGCCATGCCAGCAGTGCTGCAGCTCTTGCCCTCAGTCCTGTGACAAGTCTTTCAGCCCCATAACACTGATGTTGAGGAGAGAGACTGAAGCACAGAACAGGCAAGGAACTGTGTGATGACTGTGATGGAATTAGCTGCAAGTTGTTACTGCAACGCTAAGGAAGCGCAGACCTGCTGGCAAGAGGAAGCAATCAAAACAGGAATGCAAATATTTTCTGTCTGTTCTTAACAGACTTCAAGGTCTAATAAACTTCTTCAGCTTTTCTTCTATGAGAAAGAGCATTTTTCAAGTACCAATATGATTTCAGCTTCAGAAGTACAGTTTATCCAGAGATTTATTTTTCTTCATTCAAAGTGAGTTAAAGATACCTCTAACAGAACAATCCCAAGATGTAAAATCAAGGGATATATTTTTATATATATATATTTACATATAAGGGATATATTTATGTATAAGGGATATATTTAAGGGATATAAGGGATATAAGGGATCTATTTATATATATACACATATATATGTATATTTTATATGTTTATATATTTTTATAAAATATACAGAGCAAAAGACAAAATAAACACAAACATGAATTAGACAGACAGATATGGATATACATATTTGAGATGTTGAATCTTCTTACTACACTAATCATAAGACTTTCATACCAATTAATTCATCACTTCAGTTCCCAATAAAGCAGCTTGGGACAACAAATGAAATTTGCTGAGCAACCAGAAGGCCAACAATTTTTGACAGTGATAGTCCAAAGGGAAGGAAACAAGTTTCAGAGATGATCTTACATCCTTGAAAAAGTATTTTCCAATTTGATTAGGTAGCAATTAGGGTGAGTGCCTCCGTTGATTTCAATCATTATGGTGAACTCCAGAAATACTGCTGAACTTGAAAGAATCCAGGATCCAAAGCAATTTATAATGCTCTGGAGAACCATTGCACATCTGGATAAACTATACAACAATGCTATTTCCATTAAGTATTAATGGGTCTGATCAGTCACGTCTAATAAAGGAAAAGCTGACTATTGTCAGCTGAAAAGCTGAAGGCTTTATGCAGAATGAGAGGCAGCAGGTACAAAGTGAACATTCAGATTCTTTTTCTGACCTAGAAGACAAAAGAAAGCAGCTAGATGCATAAATCTGCTCTGCATTCAGGGGTGAGCAGGTGCTAACAGTGTTTTTACTCAACTGTGTTTCTAAGAACCTAACAGAGCTTTCCATAGATCAGGACCTCATTGCACTAAACCACTGGACAGTCATGGAACAAAGAGAAAGTCTCCTTCCCCAAGAGATTGCAGGAGACAATAGATAGATAAGGCAGAGGAGGTCTACAAGTCCTGGATAATGTTAGTTAAAATAAGAAACTGTGGTCTCAGAAATATCACAGAGTTCTGATGACCCTGACTGGAAATCTCTTCTCCGTCCACACTGTAACCATTAACCCCCAAGATGGCCTATCAACACTTTGAATGCATCAGTGATCATCAAGGACTGATGCCTATATTGAAATCCTTCACTATAATAATTTTCCTCTGTTATTAAGAAAGATCGTCCAAGCAAAATTGGACCAGAATTAAATTAATATATTCATACAATTTATTAACCAATGTAATAAATTTACAATCTAATCTATTCCAAAATAATCATACCAAAATAAACATAGTTAAAACCACCCAAACTGACATTTGTCAGGACAAAGTGCGTATTAGCAGATAAATACTGCTGATTGTGAATCATATAACAAGAACGGAAATGAATTTTTTTTGTTAACTTCAAGAGGTGTCATGCCTACTTCTGATTCTAATCTAGATTATATTAATCTTACATTTTAATGAACTGAGCCAACGAACAGACACACTAACAGGCAGCTGTTCACAGAAGCAATGCAGTTTAATTTTGTTGTTCATTTTCTGTACACTGCTGTACATTCGTGAAAGAAAAAAAAGACCGAAAAAAAAAAGTCAATTTATATACCACATGGCTACTTAAGCACTTCTTATTATGCCTTCCAGGAAGACCAGTCTTTCTTTTCCACCCAAACTCTGATCTTGGTGATTACGTTTCTGAAAGAAGCCAGGAGGGATAACCCAGCACTAGAGTGAGAGTAAGTATCCAATATGTAAATTATTGTTCTCTCTCCCTGCTAAAGGGAAATCCACATTTCATTTGTTAAGAAAACAGTCTCCTTGAAAGCAAATCAGATGTCATATTTTCAATTAATATAAAGCAAGAAAGCATGCTTGTAATTTTTCCATTTCTACAGCAGTGGTCCCCATGCAGCAGACAGCTCATCGCTGGAATGTGCTTGGTGATCCAGCCAGCACAAGTTTAGAGCTTCTGAAAGCCAGCACAAGACTGGAAGGAGACATGAAGATACTTGGCCTATGTCCAAAGCATATCTGGCCCCCACATCCACATCACCCCTTGACATTTTCTCTCTCTTTTGAGAATGCCCAAAGAACTGAAGCCTGGGAGGAGCTGCAGGTGTCTGAGCTGACCTGGTGCCCTCTATAAAACAGGGTTACCAGGTGACACCACAGGTTACAGCAAAGGTCAAACTAGCACAGCCTCTGGGGCATCCTGAGCCTTGGTGGTCTCTGCAGACAGCACGGGGCAGCTGCAGTGCTTCTGGGAGAAAGCTGTGACCCAAAGTTCCTGCTGCTTGAGCAGAAAACAGTGTCAAACATCTCCTCTACTTTCAGCAGGTACTGCTGAACCTGCACTCTGCCATCCTCAGCAAGAAACACAGAGCTGGCCAGTGGTGCCAATAACTCAGCACTGCTCTCCCTCTGACAGCTTCTCCAAATTCTCATGTCAAACAGACCACTAAGCCTCACTTCATACCCACAGGCTCATTTTTCAGCTCATTCCCCAAGACTCTAAAAAGGTGCACAGTGAAGTCATAATGAAATCATATCTTTTATATTAATATGGCTAAAACACAATTAGGACACTGCTGAGAATGTTGCATATGGAAACTCCTGTATTTGTTTTTTCTGAAGAGACTAGAACATCAGAAGCCATTAGCTAATACTAGGTAGCAGGGAGGGATTGAATATTGAGCTCAAAATAATTTTTGATATACAAACACAATGCTTTACAATACTGCTGATTTTTAGCAATTATGTAAGAACACATTTTAATATGGAGATTTAGTAATTGAAGATGCACCTTACATACATTTGTAAAATAAAAGGTCACTATTTATATTACTTGTTTCATACACTGTGTCTGCCTTTAGAAAGTTTAATAAAACTAATTTTACCATTTTTTCACTTCTGGCCCAGCTGTGACTCTGAGTTGTCACTTTGCACAGATTCTGGACAGTCATGCAGTCTTTTGTTTTGCATCATTCCCACTTCCAAAGCTTGTGCTATAGAAGATAGAATTCTTGTCTTTTATTCTCACTTGTATAAAGAAGAGTGGACATAAATATTTAATAACTTATAGATCACTGAGACTTTATAAAAACACTCTGAATCCTATTTTTTTCTTTCTATGTATTTTTCTTCCTATGTATTTATCATTTTCTCTTCACCCCTAGCAAAGTAAGGAAGTGTTTACTTAGGTCCTAGTAGTGTCCACATCAAGCACTTCTTAACATCTAAAACTGCTGGTTTTGACAACCTCAATTTTATTATGTCTGCCTTGCCAACAAAACACTGCCAACCTAGAGAAGCTTTGCTTCCCATATTCTACTTTAAGCCAGTCAAAAAGAAACTATTTTCAAGTTGTGAAAGCACATTGCTATGCTCTTCTCTGCTTCCCAATTTATCATAAAGATACACTAAATGTTATGATTCATATGGTGAAATGCAATGTATTTAAGTTTAAATGAAAACTACAGCAATGACTAGCTACCAGCAGAACAGAAATAAGAGAGAATTTGAGTTTCTTTTTCTGTAGCTTTTTCCTTGATCAAGTCTAACCACATTTTTCTTGCACCTACAAGTCTCTCAGATAGATAGATGATTCTTAATGGCCTGCCTTGAGACATGATTTTTAATCTTCAGAGGGAGAGACCAGAAAATCCTCAAGTAAAAAAAAACCCAACGTTGATTTATAGATTATACCTCTCTTCATAACCCTGATAGAGGAGGAAATACATTTTTTGGATTGTAAAGAATTTAAATGAGTATAACTTTATGATGGATTCTAAACTACACATGAATGAGTGAGATGAAAACACGTTTAGAAAACCAGTGCATGCTTATTCTCACCTGGACTGCCAGATAAAGGAGGCAGCTTTAGTCACTCTAATTCAAGGCTATAACATCTGCAAAAAGCTGCAGTGTAACCACAGACAGTAAATTTAAAAAATTGAAAGAATAATTAAATTGTAATTCCTGCCTAGAAGGTCAAGTGAGTAGCTTCTGTTTAAGTCAAACATGTTAAAAATGAGTCATCTAACTTGAGTTATTAAAAAATAAGTTGAGCAAATAAGGAAGTGAAACTACCTTGTAAATAGTTTAAAAGATAATTCAAAGCCAATAGTAAGATACTCTTTTTTTATTTTTCAAATTAAGAAGACTGCTGAAAATCTTTGAAAAAGATCTGCTCATTGAAGCAGTTCAGTGATCTATAAACTAAAGGAAATATTTTGGGGGCATTTTATAGCATTGTAGTCAACTATTAAAAGGGAAACAGAGTATGCTAAAAACTGTTTTAACAAAAAGCTGGAATAAAGCATTTCAGCATTTCTAAAATGAGCCATTAGATGGATGCCCACCTTTAAGCAGCCCAACCAACAATCCTACCAACACCTTCTCCTCCTCATTACCCACATGACTCTTCTTGGCTTTTGATATCATGTGGAAAAAAATACAGAGAAAACAACATTCAAGAGAGTAAAAAGGAGCTAGAAGAAGGTTGAAATGCACCTCTACGTACCCATGGCATGGTCTCTACCCAACAGCAGGCACGTGCCTGATCCAGAGCCGCTCATAAATAGCTCATCTGCACTCCTGGAGCTCAGGTACCAAACCCTTCTGTCCATTTCAATTAAATCACACATCCTTCTCTTCTGGATTGGCAAAGTGACCCACGAACACTGCAAGTTCACAGAGAGAAATTTATACCCACAGTTCCTCAGCTGTGGAGCAATACTCATTCTACTCACCCGAGTTCTGCCAGTTCTAGCCAACGACTTCATCCAGCTACAATTTTTAGGTAAAATAGCACCAATGAACATATTCATAAAGCCAATTAAATCTCATCATATTCTTCTAGGCTGAGAAGAATTTGCATTCAGTCTTAGCTTTGGAAAGTAAAAATAATGATGTAGACAATTTCTTCCTATTCATTAAGGACAGTGGATATTTTTATCCTGTTGGACATTTCTGCAGCATTTAGAGACACTATTTCAGGATGACCCAGTGTTATCTGACACAGAGAAAAAAATCCATGCATAATGTATCAGAATGTTTTTCCAGGAACATACAAAAGAAGCAGTTACAGCCAGCTGTACCTCCAGTGCTGTGGCCTTACTGCATGGGGTATAAAACGAGATCCTGTGGAGAGGGGAAGAACTGGGAACATTGTGTGAGCCTAGTCAGATAAAAAGCATTAAAGTAAACATCTGCTGGGTATTATATAGCTCTGCCAATGCACTTCTGTGTAAAATCACCTCACTGTTACCAGGACCTGTTTCTTTATATGATGAGTTCATAAATGAAAACCAGGTTGCTGAGGCTGGACACAAGGATAAAGGCTACAGCTCAAGGGAAACTTTAAAGAAGCCATAGCCTTTCTTGTTTGAAAATATGTGCCACTTGTAGTCAGGGTTCTGCAGTTGCAAAAACTCTGTAAATGTCACACTAATACCAAATGCTGGTATAGTTACAAAGCACCATGCTATTATAACAAACCTATCTGGCTTTATTCATCATTTCAGTATCACTTTTCAATGATAAATTTGCTTATGAGTTCATTAGGAAATTGCATTAACAGGAATATACAAACCTGACCTAATTATCTCCTCATTAACTAACATTTGCCAGTATATAAATATAAAGGAGTCTAGCACATACCTGAAGGTCCAAGTTGAATAATGCCTTTAATAACATTATACTGGCACAGCTGAACTTTTTATTACTAAATAATATGCCAGAGTTTATCTTAAGGTAGAGAGCTGAGTCTGAGATTGCCAATCAATTCCTGCAGGAGTTTTAAAATCAAAGAAGTAGTGAGTAAGGATTTGTGATGTTGCTCAACACATATAACAGAGCATCTAGTACAGGAAAGCACCTCCCTGCCAAAGAACACTTTCTTTGCATAGTCTGAAGGGACAAGATAAATAGAATTATGAAAATACAAGCAGTGTGTGGGAAACCTGTAAACACATTATTTAATTCACCATTGGCAAGCACAGTGTAAGAGAGACCATTGTGCATATGAGCAGAATAAGAATTTAGGTAAGTATTTGCAGCAGGAAAATAAAATTTTTGGTTTAATACAGATTTGTTGCTAATACAACCAGGATTGTCATTCAGGGTTATTGCTAACAGAATCACAAAATCACAGCATAAATTAGGGTGGAAAAGAACTCTGAGATCACTGAGTCCAGGCTTTGATTGAGCACCATGTTGTCAACCAGACCATTGAGTGCCATGTCCAGCCTTTCCTGAAACACCACCAGGGATGGTGATGCCATCACCTCCCTGGGCAAACCATTCCAATATTTAATTACTCCTTGGGAATAAATTTTTCCTGATATAATGTTATGAACCATAAAGGGAACGTAATGATTCAACATTCCTCCAATATGACTCTAATTTGTTTTCCATAAAATTATGCTGATTATATATATATATAATTTTTAGTAATTAGACACACATACACATACACACATATATATATACACACACATATTGATAACATCAAATTCCCCAATAAATTTGCAATTACATAAATGGATTTCTGATGTTTTTGCAGGTATATTTTATAATCAATTCTTTAGTGTGGCACCTTAAAAAACGTTTTAAAATGAAGTCTGATAAAAATTCTAAATGGAAATTTTAAGACAACTTCTTCTTATGGAAAATAGCATGATTCTAGTGTATATTGTAGGGATTTTACATCATGTGGTATGGGTTCCAGTTTTATCCACAAGATTCCAGGCATGAAAACTAGAAAGATATTTGTTTTTTCCAGAATGTGCTGCTCAACAAAATTATTTCTTTATCTGTAGTAGGAAAAAAGGCAATATATAATAAGAGAAGTATCACTTCTAGATTAAAGTACTATGACGAGTTAGGGGAATTTTGCATTCTGACAGCTAAACTGATAATATTGACTCAGATTATAGCTTGTCATTATAGTGATGGTAGATTGGCCTTTTCAAACAAAGTAGATTGGTCCTTTCAAATGAACATTTTGTGACAGTTTGGGTGATTTTTCCAATTAGTCCCTCAGTCTATATTATGTGCTCAGAGACTCTTCTTTTAACTTATTTCAGGGCCACACATCAGTTTTCTTCAAGCTTTTCTCAGCCTCAGGCATCTCATACTCCCCAGCCCATAGCAATATTATGTAAAGACCCTCTGCCAAGATCTTAGAATTTCCTGAGAAATCTTGCATTAGCATATGTTTTGAAAGAAAACATTTGCTTTAATTGCTCTTACTTTACTCCCTGGCTTCAGATACATCTGGAGATGGGGAGCAGAAGCAGCTTTTAATGTTCCTCTCTAGGCAAGTCTAGGATAGGCTTGCAATCTGGAAAGAAATATGGCCTCAGAGGTAATCTTTGGGTTTCCCCAGAAGTTCCTGCAGGAAGATTTTCAGTCTTTAATCCCATTAATATTATAATACTCTGCAGGTATATTGTACACTTTCAGCTAAATAATTATTTCAGAATGCAACAGCATGGCATGGAACATATGTTCCAGAAAAAGAATAATCTCCACAGAAAACATAAGAGATCTGGATTCATGGGTACAGACATGCTGTGCTTGCTCAGCAAAGGCATCATATCTTGGCCCAACTGCTTTTTCCCTGAAAGTCCCAATAGCACTCATTCAAAATTGGCATTAGTAAAAATTTAGTTTGTACACACTAAAAGAAAAACAGCAAGTGTTTGTGTTTCACTGTGTTTCTGTACATCACTGTCCTGGCTCCTCATAACCCAGCCTTTGCACCACCAAAACAGGCAGCTTTGCTGTGGTCCTGCTCACTGCAGGTGTCTGCAGGGACTCTTTGGGGTCAGGAGAGGACTGAAGTGTCCAACTAGAATTAAAGGGGTTTATCCCCAACAGCTGCAGAAGGGTTCTCAGTGGGAAGGGGTATCTGCTCCTTTTGAATGAGCCTAAACCAGAAACTGTGTCCTGAAAGTTAAATTAGGTAAACTTTGGTCCAATTGATAACAGGGTTTCAGTCCACGGGAGGATACAGAGGGACTCTGAAGTGCACCTCTCCCTTTGGGGATAAACCACAGCCTCAGTGCTGTTTGTCTTGATAAATCCAGTTTTACTGGGTTCCACAGTCAAAGAAACGTAGAAATATCATGGCAAGGTGGACCCTGGTGTCTCAATAAGGGATTTCAATTAGTGCTTGTTTTTGTATTTTTAAAAAACAAACAAACACACACAAAGAAAGGAGTGGAAAAGGAAGTGATACATTCCCTGGAAGAGTTCAATGCCAGGCTGGGTGGGGTCCTGGGCACCCTAATCTAGCTGGTTCCATCCCTGCCCATGGCAGCGGGCTTGGACTACACGAGCTTTAAGGTCCCTTTCAGCCCAAGCTATTCTTTGCTTCCATGAAACACAATATGTGTTTTATTTTACTGCAGATGGCAGTAGATGAGACCCTTCAAAGATCTATAAAATACCAGATTCTTACATTCCCTTGGGATCCTGATTGTGTTTAATCTCTACAGCCTCGAAAAGACTTGACCTACAACTAACAATATTATTTTTTACCTCTGTCTATCTGCAGACATGTTCCATAAAAACCTCACTTTACACCTCCTGGGTAGCTCAGGAGCACTGATCTTCAAAGCACAGTTATGGAGTGGTCTGGTAACAACAGGAATGCACTAAATTGTGCCACTCTGGGAATGTTCAAGGTGTTTGCTAGAAGTTTCTGTTTAGTAATACAAATACCAGCCTCACTCACCTTACCAGGTCAGAGGGAATCACAGCACAGAATGACTCAGCTGATGCTGTGGTGAATATCTGTCAGTTATTTGTCTGGCACTATTATGCTGCCTCTCCAAGCTCCTGTGAGAAAGTAAATGTCAAAGGCACCTTTAACCCAGGAGCTGAGCTTTTTCAAGAGCTGGTGTTTAATATATTCATGCCAGGCTAAATAGGAAGGGTGACACAGGTAATCTGACTTCACCTGCTGTGCCAAAGCACCATCTGTCAGTGTAATGAAGGAGGGCACGTTGAAACCAGATTACATTCACCTGAAAAAAAAAAAAGGCTGGAGTTTAGACTGAGCATTCAAAGGCCAATCCTTTCCCTGTTGACTTGAAGCCAGAATGAGATTATGAGCTGTCTTAATTTATCTCACTTCCAATTCTTGTGAGCAGGGAAATAGAAACCTAAATAAAGTGAGCAGTAAATACTTTCTGTGGTGTGCAGGGAAACAGAACTCCTCTTGGCCCTCTCAAGTATCTTTTGAAACAGACTTAACTTGGCTGCTCTGTTTCTGTGCATCTCCAGAATAAGATACTACATGCTGGTGGGGTCATCCTGTTGAAGAGAGAAGGGACTGCCAGGGAGCTGCAGGTTCGGGAGAGAAAGTGGAGAAGCTCTATGGATGTGAGGAGGACTGGAAACCCCTGGGGACCCTGCATACCACTGTAGTGTCCCTCACTGCAGGAGTCACCCTCCTGAGAGGCAAGAAGAGAGGGGAAATGCCCTGGTTCCCTGGAAGGTAGGTCCTCAGTGTCCCCTCTGTTTAACTACCTGCAGGGGAAAGGTTTAGCTCCTTTCTACTGTGCCCCCTGCCCTCTCTTGTATTTGGTTGGTCTTTGGGGTCCTTTCCAACAATTATGATTTTATGATTCTGTGATCTATTAACTGCTCAATTTGTGGGTGTTTCCCATCTAGGAAAATTAGGGCTGAGCTGTTCAAGCTGCTGTGAATCTTGAATAAAATTACCAGGGTCAAGTAGCACTGGTAAGAGAATCACCACCATTTGGAAAGTCCACGACACTGCACTTTTCTTATTTTGGAAAGCTGAACTTTAAGTGCATCATTTTTAAATGGTATGACCTGATCTGTGGTGTTTGAAACATGTTTTGTACAATACATTCCCAGAGGCTATTTGAGAGGAGCAGGGAGGTAACAATGGGCAACAGAAGGTGAAAATAATGAGGAAGGTTTGGAGGACAACTTTTCTCCTCACAGAGTTCATAGATGTTCACTGTTTGGGTTTTTTTGCCATGGACTCTTGGGAAGAGAATTTTTGCTCCCTAATTTTTAGGATTTTCACAGGACTAGATATCCCACAAAAGGAAAATCTTCATTCTCAAGCCTAAGGAAAGCTGATAAAAACTCTACTTCTCCCAACAGGTTTCAGGATTAAAAAAAAAAAACATGTCTAAGTGTAGAGACCAACTGGGATAAAACTTTCAGAAACCAGAAATAGAACTGATTCAGCACCATTATCTCTTCCATACTCCTTTGCCTGAAGGCATTTCTAAAAGCTGAACTCTTCTCCAGCTGGTTTTTGGACAATCAAAATACACAAAAACAGAGAATTTTTGCTATGGCATTTTTTCTACTTCATGCATGTATAATAATACATAATGATACGATATAATCATAAATAATCTATGAGTTATAAAATATTATATTGTTATAATATGCAGCATATATTATAAAATATATAAATTATGTAATATATATTCTATACCTGCTACAGAATGATGTAATAATACTTTTCCTTCACCTATGGAAATAAACTTGCTATAACTATTGCTTTAGTTGTGCCCACACTGAATTTTAATTTCAGTCAATTATGTACAGATTTTGAGTGCTCTCCCACCCACGGGTTATGATGACTTGTCCTGAGTATCTCTTGGTTCTCAGCTCTCATATTAAAGACTGAGGTCATACATTTCCCTTCGAGGTGTTTTTTGGCCTTACCTTTCTTTCAAACCCTTTCAAGAATTGCCAAATGAGTACAATTCCCAGGGGCAATGGACAGAGGCTGGAACAGAATCCAGCCCCGTGTTGGGTGCTGCAGTCATCATCTCCTCAGTCTGGAACCTCTTGCTTTGGGACCATGGCACAGCTCTGTCACTCAGCTCTCAACTCCTACTGCTTTTCAAGCACGCCTGGAAATAACAGATTTCATTTTACAATGAAGGTTTTGTCATGAAAATAAGGGAATAAGAAACACTCTGCAATTTACTTTGAAGAGAGACTATCTGCAGCCTTGGTGAGGTGGATACTGAGTACAGCTGAGACTGCAGTGCTCCTGAAGAACTCTGGATGTAAAAATAAATTCTACAAAGGAAATAAATAGCAAAGGAATTCAGTGTTCCAGGATGCATTTCACAAATAAGATATTAACTTCTAATCAAGAAAAGAGACACCACAATCTTAAACCTATCCAAGTATAGAAAATGCCCTATTTGGGGAAAGGAATGTCAGAATTTCATTACATAAATAGTCATTAAACTAAAACAGAGAGCTTGTAATGCAGCATAAAATACAGGTTGTAAACATATACTCCACAGTGCAGTTCATTTCTCTTTTATTTTCCAGATTCACATCCAAAATCTGTAGTTACTGTTGTGTGAACTTAGCAAAGAGAAGCATTAAAATCTTTTGTTGTTCTTTCAAAAGACAAATTGAAAGACAAAATAGATGAGTTAAAGATCTTGTACTTTTGGATGCACTGTCACTTGTGGTTGCACACAAAAATGCTTTCTTTCAAAATATATATTACAGCCTGTGCATATGTGTGAAGGAAATATTATATACTTACACAGAGATATGTTTTCCTAATTATTAATTTTTAAAATTAGAAATTACTTCTTTTCTCTTAATTGTCATTTGAAACACATAAAATTGTAGAAAAATATAATTCTAAATTATTGATAAACTACGAAACATTGCACCTACCAGTATGTGGCTATGGCATAGGACAAATAAGAAAAGCATCTCACTGAAATCACCTCACTGCTCTACACTGATGAAGAAAATGGATAAAAATGCATGATAAAAGGCTACATAACAAATTTTATAGTGTAATTCATTGGAGTGGACTGTATCTTCCCTTTACCAAACTCCTTGTTTCTCATGCATAGAGATGATCATTTATTTTTCTGTTAAAGTTCACTGGGTGCTGTATTTTTGTCTCCAATCTGAGAATTTTAGTGTGTTGCCAAAAACACTCTGAAATGTCTTGTGTCTGATCTTTATTTTAATTGAAACAGGCTGGTAAAGTAATGCTCATACAAGCTGCTAATGTGTGTGCAGTTTATCTTCATTTAATGAAATGTCAGGTTTAGGACAGGAGAATTGTGGAGTTTCCTAAACTGTGAGGAGTTTCAGAGTAATGAGATTGTGTTTTCAACATTGCCAGAACTGTTTGAACTTTCTGAAGTAGTCAGAAGGGCTGTACATGAGGTGAAACACTTTGTCTCCTTATAATTTGTTCCCCTTTAATTCTAAAAGGCAATTCTGAAAGGTGTGCTGTCACTGGTCAGCATGTTCCATTCACACTAAGGCCACTGGGGGCTGGTACACAAGCCAGCAGCAGTGGATGTTCCCAAGTACACCTTGCTCTCAAAATAATTGAAAAATGTTTTTACTGTGTAGTTCTTCACCACAAAGGAAAAAAAATTAAAATAAACCCTGTCCAGAAGGATTCTATTTCTTTTTTTCCTCCTTAGAAAATGTCAGAAATGTCAGTGCACGACCTTGCATGGGGAAGAACACACTGCTGAATGACACTGCTTAAAAAATGGCTTGCTGTGCTGCTACCTGATTCCTACAAAAGAGGGAGAGAAATTAAAAGGCAGACAGGTGATAATTTCTTATTACATGAGCAGGAAACTTCTCATTTTGATGCTCTTTTCTAACACAGAACCACAGAATATCCTGAATTGGAAGGGACCTACAAGGATCATGCAAGTTGAACTCCTGGCCCCGCACAGGAAAGCCCCAAGATCTCACCAGGAGCCTGAGAGCATTGTCCAAATTCTTCTTGAGCTCTCTCAGGCTCAGTTCTGTAACCAGTGTCCTGGAGAGCCTTTTCAATGCCCAGACACTCCCTGGTGAAGAACCTTTTCCGGATACCTAACCTAAAATATCCAATAGCCCAGTTGTCCTGTTGAATTACAGGTTAAATTATTTCAGCCTTTTCTGCATGGGTTATTCCTGAGCAGGGGCACATGGAGATGGTTGAATTATGGCATGAACTGAACAGTAGGCAAACATATAAAACAAAGACCTGCTGCATTGCAGCAATACCTCTGTATTCAACTACAGCAGTTCAACTGACTGCCTTATAGACTGATTCAAGAAAATGACATTTCCCCTCCATCCCTCATCTAGGGTATTTTCCTGAAACTGCTGGAAAGCTGAGCATTCTTCATTAACAGGTGAAAGTCTCCTGGGAGGCAAAGAGACTCTTCTTATTATCTTCATGGTTGTTTGCATTCTATTTTCTTACCTTCCTTACTCAGAGGCATCTGTATATTTACCAATTTCGAACAAAAACATGGAAACACACATGGTAAACTGAAGTTTTCAATATAGCTCCAGAAAAAAAATTTCCATTCTTAAGGTAGAATGGAGTTTCAGGACTTCTGACCTCACTATCATGAAGTACAGTAAATGTATCCACTTACAGCATTTTCTCGTCTATGAAGGGAGAAAAAAAAAGAAGCAAAACTGAATTTGAAATAAGCTAGAGGTATGAAATAAAATGCTATAAATACAATATATCTTGATATCACAAAGTTCATACCATTCAAAGGAAGAGTTGTGGGGAAAAGGCTATTGAACTTTCCTTGGAAGGTGACAGAAATAAATCTCCTACTCTAATTTATCAGCCAGTAGAGGACGAGAGTCTCTCCAATCAGAAGACACTGAGATCTATATATGAAGTGCAGGAAAAAGAGAAAAAGAAACACCCCAGAAATTCTAACCTTAACAAACTCACAGACTTCAAATAGGCAAAATAAAAGTTATTAGACACTGTAATAGAAGAACAGTGTTCTTTAGACAGAAAAGATCTCTGATACGTGCTGATGGGTGTATATTCATCCTTTACACCAAGGAGATACTGTGCATTTATTCCAATGCCATATTTTGAAAGTGGGAGAGGTTGTAAACAGTGGTATGATGATGTGGATGTTAAGGACTCACACACTGGGTTCTTAGACTCTTCTCACCATTGGGAGTTTTTCCTTTTGTGTCCTGTTGATTCAGCTAAAAGGAATTCTAATATTTACAAAACAGAATTGATCTGAGTCTTAATCATGAAACCTTGCGGGAATCTGAAGTGGCCCCCTCGTGCTGACATTTGGGGCTGGCTGGGGGTGCACAGCTCTGTGGTGATGACGGCAGCTGTCCCCACTAGGGCACTGCCAGCCCTGGTGCTGTCACTCCAAAGAGCAGCAACCTGAGCATCTGGGGTGTGTCACCCACACTTTTCCCCTGCAGCAAGGATCCATCAGTACATGGTGGGCCTTGGCCTGCGCTCAACGCTCAAAATGTGGCAAAGCAGGGTAGCTGCTAAGACTGGAGCTGCTGATTAACAGCTTACAATAGCTAAATAATGTTAATGAGGCCATCGCCCTGTAATTAATGTCATGAGTTTGTGTAATGTCTCTTACTCTTCTAATATTCATGTAATTGAGCTCCATGAAGCATTTTTAGACAACTTGTTAATTTCCTAATCAAAACATTGAAAACAGACTGTCATATTTCTAACTTTGATTCTACTTGGTTGGTTTCATGCATTAAACATCTTGCAGGGATGTTTGTTTTGGCTTGAGCCACTCTGCAGTGCCACCAGTTGAATGTCCCCTGAGCTCCTTGTGCATTTTTTAAAGATCTCAGTGTTTCAGGTAATTGGACTGGGAACTGGTTTCCTGTGCACTGGTTGCAGATTAAGGAAATTAAAGGTGCAACAGTTAGAAAGGTGCATTTCTGATTTAATTTGCTCACTGGAATGACAGAGCTATTAAATCAATTTCAGAGCATTGCTATTATTCTGGAAGACTGCCAGCCAGGGAAGTAGAACTAAATTTTTAGCTGGATTTGAAACAAATAAAACAGAACAGGGAAGCAATTGGCACTGTTGCAATATAAAAGAACTGAAGGCTTGCGGAACAGGCTGAGTTCAATAGGTGTTGACTTTTAATTAAAAGAGAAAGTAATTATTTTAAAAATCCTTTCTTTGAAAGGCATCTGAAGATGTGGAAAAAGATAGAAGATTACATGTCTTTTTTTTTTTTCGCCAGAAAACAGGAATATGAATAATATATTATAAGAAAGCAAAAGAAGATATTTTCACAAGTGGAGGGTAGATAAATAGGTATAAGGAAGTATAAGTTTAAAATCATTGTTACTGCACACTTGGCAGATTAAATAGTAGAAGAGATTATTGTTAATGAGGATGAAACTACTTTCTTTGTTCCCTAACGTCCATAAATGTAGTTTGTGCATCTTCTGGAGAGGAGTTTGAATGAATATGTATTAGCCATTTGGTTGCTGTTGTTTGATTATTTTCCTCTCTCCTTTGTACTGAAGAATAACAGTAACGAAACTGAAGAACTGCATTAGGGGGTTGTTGATTATCTCAAAAGCACGAATACATCCCTTGCCATTGCTGTCCTGCCTTGAATTAGGTTGAAATTTGAACAACATGCAGCCAACAGAATTTTATCTAATGATTATAAAATCAGCCACTGTCTGAAGTAAAAAACTATCAGGTTTTCCCTAAAAATATATATAACACTGTTTTCCTTTAAATTCATAAATACTGAGGAGACTCAACAATTTACATTTAAGTTTTGATAGATGCATTATGACTTGGATCATTTTGAAATATAAAAGGAAGACACATTTGGAACTCTGAAAGAGTTAAATTTTATAAAGTAAGAAATGTATGTAAGTACCTGGAGGGAGAGTGCTAAGAGGCTGGACCCAGGTTTTTCTCAGTGCTGCTGAGCAGTAGACAGGAGGCAACTGACAAACTGGTGCACAAGAAGGAAAACTGAAATCTGTATGAATTTTGAAATCTCCAAGATTTAACGCTATCAAGAATCTGCATGTCAAAAGAGGAGAAAAAAATGGCTGAGGAAAGAACACTCAGCCAATCACTCCAATAAAGACACCAGGAATAAGTTTTAGCTCTATGAACAGGAAAAGAACAATTAGCAAGCTCTATCTTAGCTGGCAAGTAATGTAGGCTTAAACAAGAATTGCCAGAAGTCAAGCTGAGAGCTGAGACCTTACAAAGAAATAAAAGAAACAGTTAAAGAAACAAGAATAGATGATAAAAAGTAGGGTTCCTAAGTATAGAACCAGGAGGGATAATCTAAAAGAGTCTCCAAATCACAGAATCACAGAATCACAGAATAATTGGGAAGAGACCTCCAAGATCATCGAGTGCAACCCATGCCCCAACACCTCACTAAACTGAAAGGAAAACTCCAGGAGCTCTACAGAAACCTGAAAGGTGCAGCAAAACAAATGTTGATTTTGGTAACAAAAATCTCAACGAACTCAAATTTGGGATTAGTGGGTATAAAAGGAAAAAGTATTTAAAGCAACAAAAAAGGATGAAGATTGAGAAATCATTACATCTGGGAATCTGATGTCCAAAGTATGCATAATTTTGGAATAAATTTTGAAGGAAATATTGCAAACTGAGATGTAAAGGGGAAGTGAGGATGAAATGTAACACAGTTCACCTAAATGTAACATATTTTACCTAAAGGAAATGTGATTCTATCTCCGAAATTCTTCCATCTCTGGATTTTCTGCATATTTGGTCTAGTGAAAATTTGTCAAGTATTGCTCCAATTGAGGAAGATGCAAGCAATTAATTAAAAGCAGACAAAGAAGTGTTAAACCAAAGGCCTTTAACATGTAACTTCTGGAACTAAAGATATTAAACTTGAGCTATTAATAATGATTAGATTTTGTTTAATATTTTTGCATTTAGTCTATCAAAGGAAAAAAAAAAGTTCTATAACAGAAAAATAAAATATTAACAAGGCAGAAGATGTATTTAAAAATTAATAATTTTAATATTCAAAAAGTTATATAAAATGTTTTTAAGAACAATTTACTGACAAAAGGCTTCTAATTCTTAGAGTTTTGGATATTTGGGATGTAGAAAGTTTTCCAGTGACCAACACTGAAGATTTTTAAAAAGCCAAAGCAAGTCCCTAATTATTTATAATACTGTCCTCTGTGAGATTATGAAAGTCAGCTCTTACAGCTCTGAAAGAAAAAATGAGCCATAGATTTATACCAACTCTGACTTTAACTCTGCCTTTCTCACGGGACTGCAAAGTCTAAAGGCATTTTTCTTGCATGTGCCACAGGACAACACAGCTTTCATCTGTACCTGAGCTGCCTTTCACCTCGGAGGGCTGGGACTAGCAGTTCATGACACAGCAGAGGCTCTCCTGTAGCTCACACACTTCAGTTAGAGAAACAAAAGTTGGTTTTAATTTAAATTTTTCAGCAGATATACCTTTTGTGAATATGAATGATGAATAGGATTGACAAGTAAGTACAACATTTGATTGGACAACAGCACCTGTAAATCAGAAAACAAAGGTCTGAAAGGCAAATCAAAGCCACGGGATTGATGTGAGAAAAACCCCAGAAATAAGTATAAAAATCTGCCAGAGAACAATCAAGCTTTTCAGTTAAAGTTCCCTAAACACAATCCAAGACCAGAAGTGATTAAAGTCATATGTTCTTGAAGTGATGTTTTCCAAATTAATAGCATCCTAAATTTCATCTTCCAGGTAGAGTGAAAAATAACCCAAGTCTTTTAAAACATACTCCTTTAATGTATTCAGATATGGCACAAAAAAAATTAATTTCTTTCTTCATGTGATTGGCAGCACCAATAAAAGATGTACTCTGACTTTTAAGAGAAATTCTTCTTACCGTTGTAAAATTGCATTTCTCAGAGTTTATTTTTAAGGAGGCCTCTAATCTTAACAACAGTTACATCAAGTAGAAAATATTACCTGATTAAAGAAGCTGTTTTCAGGCCTTGAGAACTGATTGTTGAAAATGCTTTGGCCCAACCATGCAGCATCTTTGTACAAGCAGATTTTTTTCTATCTTTCCCTCAGGGTGTTTCTCAGGAAGCAAAGCTGGTTTTGATGCTGAAGCCAAGTGATGGTGATGGTTTCCAGTGCTGACTCACTGATGTCAAATAAAGCACATACTGACATTCCTGTCTTTCCCTCTTTGAGCACACGTACAGTGATCTCTTCATTGTCTTTGGCCAGCAGTTCCATTTATTTTGTCAAAACTGAACAGCTTTGAGATCTCATGTGTCAGTAAGATCAGGAATGTCATTTACAGGAATGTTAAGATAGAAAAAGAGAAATGTAAAAATGAGAAATTTCACATCTTTAGGACACAAGATGTGATTGTGCATCCCTCCACACAATCCCTCCACCATCCCTGGGCCTGTTCTAGAATCTCAGGAGTTCCTGATGAGCCTTGACCAGACCAGCTGGGGATGAAGCATCCCTGAGTGCAGCAGGGTCTCTTCCACGGCACAGGTGGGAGCAACACTGATGTAACAGGAGCATCAGCTGCCTGGCCAAGGTGGGGAGCAGAGGATAACCAGTCATCCCTAATGGCCTGTTGTTATCATGACTCTATAATAAATCATTGTTATAATTGTAGTAAATCCTATTTAATTGCTTTATGGTTATTAAATTAGTGGATGATTAAATGCTGCCAAACCCTTTTGTACCCTTGTCTTTTTATTTGCAACCTTACTCGTTTTTTTTACCAGGTAAATAATTCTAAATTCACTCTCATGATTTTCCTTTGTATTCTTTATCCATGCATTAAGCAATAAAGTGAACTTCACCACTAAAATCTGTCAAAGTTGCACTTTCACAAATTCATATTAAAACCTGCTTTTTGCACATCTTTGATGGTGATACTTTAAGTGGCTGAAACCACTCATTAGTGACACAAGGCCATAAGAACACATTTAAATTAGTTCAAATGTGCAGTGAGCCTTAAAATCTGAATTACCCAACAGTGGGCTGTTTTCTCCATCTAAATGAAGAACAAAGGGACCTGCCTATTATTGTTCTCTTTGTGGTGTAGTTTTTAGCGTGCTGTACAGATATTTTCAAAGTTGTTAGATGTTATTTTGTGTCCTCTTGTGCTACAAGTATGTATTCTTGTGAAATATGAGTGGGAGATATTAAGGAAATGTCACTCGAGGAAAAAAATGGAGAACAAGCATTGCTGGCAAGTATTTAAAAATTGTGTAGGAGCGCAAGACCATCTCTGCATGAAATTCAACATACCTCTGCTAGACACCACAATGGTTAAGAATAGAAAGCAACAGTTATCTAAGCACTAGAAGTTGTCTTCAAGGCCACAATTTGAAAAACAGAAGAGACAGTGTTATTTTCTTCCGTCTTTCAGAGCTTTGAGAAGACTTTCAGTGATGCTATTCAGGTCATGAAAGCAAGGTGCTGCAGGGAAACAGGCAGGAGCAAGCCCTCCTCCAGCCCCTGCTTCTTCTACTCTGTGAAGTTCTAAGCACCCTGTTCCTTTCATAATGAAAAGATTTTTTTCTTGGAATCTGATGCAATACATAACAGAGGAAAAGCTAGGAAAGATGGAAGACAGGAAAAACCACTAACAGCAAAACTGAAATGAAGACAAATCACATTTAGCGTAATGTGTGTTAAAAATTATTTTTATGTTTGCAGGTATGAATCTGAAGACTGATGTAACTGCTCTTTCATGCACTTCTAATCAGGAATATATTGATCAGTTCAGGAACCAAAAGGCCTAATTGTTAATCGCCCTTTTAAACAGAGATTGTCCCTCAGTAGCTCAGTGTAGCAGCACTTGTGTAGTTCAAGGGGATTTCATGTGTGTTCCCCTGCTTAAGCAACAAAAATCTTATTAAAACGTTTTCATTTTTCTGCATTCTTTTTTCTTAAAGACAAACAAGAATAAAATTCCAAATATCCCTTTTACAGCGTTGGAATTGAAGCAATAAAGCTGCAAAAACTCCACTGTCAGGATCTCTGAAAACCAGGGCTGTTTCAGAAATGGAAATGAAGGATATTTTCTTGGATTTCAAGTTTCTGTCATACAAATTCCTTATTCCTTGTGCCTGCTTTGAAAGGTCTCCTAATGAATGTGGAAATCAGAGGGCAGAGTTATGCCACAGGGCTGTTCCCATGCAAACAGCAATTGTGGGATTCTTCTCTAACTGAGCACAAGCTAACTCATTTTCAGTGTCTTCAAAAATCCTATCAGGAGTATGCACAAGAGAATTTGCTTAAGGAAACAAAATTAGAAATGAGGCCTATACCATTATAATTTTTCATGCATTTAAAAAGATAATACGAACTCTACAATACAGAGTAATTTGGATGCATTTTTTACTATGCCTGGCATTCTCATAGGCTGTAAAATCTCTTTTTCATGAGCAACTATAGATGTGGATTTCACGGAAAACAAATTTAAAAGGAAAATATAGAAATCTCTGCTGTTTCAGATCACAAAAGTATTTTGGAGATATTTGGAAGCAATGGAGATAACAGAACAGTCTTGGAAAGCCTGATACTTAGCCATCACTCTTAATAAAAAAACAAATACTACCTGATCTAGTAAGTTATTTTGCAGCAATTATGGAAATGGGGCAGGCTTATTTTCCTTCAATATTTTAAAACGTTTTCTCAGTCATATTTATTCAAGATCTTCATGCTTCTCTGCCTCTAGCTGTGAAAAATAGAGGACAGAGAGGTGTTAAAGAAAAAAAAAACTTGTCTCTGATTTGTCACAAAGACAAAATTTTGACCATTTGTTCTTTACTTCAAATATTTAAACCTGAAATTCTTTCCTGTCCATTCTTTGTTCTATTCAAACTTTTATCATACAGGGACTCTTAAACTTTGCTGAAAGGCTTGATTGGCAATGGGCCAGGTCCCCAGGTCTGTAGCTTAATTAAATAAAATAAAGCAGATTGTCTCTGCTCTAATACAGAAAGAACCTGTGACTCAGGTTTATAATACATCAAGTTGTCTACTGTAATTCTTCTAGGAGATACATAAACACATGCTTAAATTTCTGTCTGGATCTCTGCAGAGAGACCTGGAACAGTTGGATGGGTGGGCAGAGTCCAAAAGGATGAAGTTTAACAAGTCCAAGTGCCCAGTCCTGCATTTTGGCCACAATAACCGCCTGCAGTGTTACAGGCTGGGGATGGTGTGGCTGGACAGTGCCCAGGCAG
>PYHW01010003.1:5123690-5161261 GCA_013186435.1 Turdus rufiventris | reverse complement strand
CGCGTCCAGAGGAGGCAGCGAGGCTGGGGAGGGGCTGGGAACACAAACCCTGTGAGGAACGGCTGAGGGAGCTGGGATTGTTCAGCCTGGAGAAAAAGAGACTCAGGAGTGACCTCATCACTCTCTACAAGTCCCTGAAAGGTGGCTGTGGTCAGGTGGGGTTGGTCCCCTTCTCCAGGCAGCAACTGACAGAACGAGAGGACACAGTCTCAAGCTGCACCAAGGGAAAATTAGGTTGGATACTAGAAAAAGTTTTTAATGGAAAGAGATAAAGTACTGGAATGGTTTGCCCAGGGAAATGGTGGAGTCACCATCCCTGGATGTGTTTAAAAAAAGACTGGATGTGGCACTCTGTGGCATGGTCTAGTTGAGGTGTTGGGGCATGGGTTGGACTCAATAATCTCGAAAGTCTCTTCCAACCCAGTGATTCTGTCTGTGAATTCTGTGTGAAATCAGAGAGCCCTATTAGTGTGCACCACAACTCCTTCTCTCCCCTAGTTTTTTCTTAAATAAAACCTAAGTATGCAGAGAGGCACCAAAATCATCCCAAAACACAGAAACAAGGTGCACATGTGTCAGTAAGGTTTATCTGGCACCCCCTGAGCTGTACCAGTAGTGTGCTTGAATTTGCATTCTTCTTAAGTTTTCAGGTTTTTTTACTGTTCAGTTTTCTGACCTCTACTTCATTTTTATTTTCCACTAATATTATCCATGGCTGCAACATTTTTGCACTCTGCACCCACATTTTAAATCAATAGACAAAAATCCCAGAAATGCTTCAAAACAGAATTTTTTGGAAAATAATATGTTGAATTCAATTAACTGAAAAACAGAGTCCTTGAATAGTTATTCCAAAGAGATTTATTTTTGAAGACCAACACAAAGCTTACAAAAATTGATTCTCCAAAGGTCACTTTCATCTTATTTTCCCAGTAGTTGCAGAAAACAGAACACTCTACATCTCTAAATAATTACAAAGAAAAATAAAATATTCCTAAGTTCTTGATGCTGCACATACTGAGACTAAACTGTCTTTAGAGACACACATAATTGCAATTCATGAAAAAAACACTTAAATGAGCACTGTGTTGTTCTTTGAAAGAGTTCTCAACCTTCCTGCGCTACTTCAAAACTTGGTTTGGGTGTTTTAGAGACCTGAACTCACTCTATTGATTTTCTGGCTAACTCATAACTAAATTTTGAAAGCCATTTCTGCAGTTTCCAGATGCATAGATTGTAACAGGTTTATTTTCGTTTCTTTGCCTTTTGGTTTGCTTGTATCAAAAACCAGCTTTTAAAAAAGTAATTTATTTGTGTTTATAACAAGGGTTTCCAGAGTGTTCCATGTACTTTCATTAAATTTATGACCTATAATCACAAACTGAATCACTGTTCTCCTTGCCAGTCCTGAAACTCTGCAGGGAGCTATGTCCCTGCCTGAGCTCGTGCGTTTCCTGCAGAATCTTCATGTTCCCACAAGGAAAGTTAGAGAAAGTTTTCTAGAGATTCAGGGCAAAGTCTGGGTTGAGTGTGGTGGCCTTCCCCGAATTTCTGACAGCAGAAACTGGGAACTTCCAACAATCACTCTCACACCAGCTCCAGGTAATCCACTGGATAAAGAAACAAGTTGGTGAGGGGGTGGCACTGAGTCCCCAGTCCTCCAGAATCCTTACATGACCTTGGGTAAGTCACTTAACTATTTACCCAAAACTTTATCTTCTATTTGTGCAATTGAGTAGTTCCTTGCTTCTCATATGGGTAAATATTAAGAATTTCAGTGCATTCAGTGATAATGGAAGCCATTAAGTACCTAAATCAGCAACTCTGCATTGATCTATGACCCATCTATCAAAAAGAATAGCTTACAGACATAATCAGCAAAATACTTTTGCCCTATTTTGGGAATACTTTTGCAATTACGAGGCTGAAACTAATAGAAGTTACTTATGTTTCCAAGGTAGATTTGTACTTAACTCTTGTCAGATATAGACTGGCTATTCCCAGAAATATAACTGGCTTTATTCCTTTCAAAATAAGGTGTTATTAATAATAGTATAATTGTTTATATTAGCCACAGAGCGATCCAACCCATGTCATGACATGGAACTTATTCAGAGCATTCATATATCTTCACGTCTTCCATTCGTCCCTTTTTATTTACTCTATTATCTAAATTATGCAGACTTTTTAAGTGCTGTCATGTGATTTTTTTTTTTCCCTGCCTTGCATAATTGGTTGTTCCTTTCTGATGGTTTGCTTGCTGAGCTGAAGTGGCCAGAGCTGGACACAATCAATGAATATATTATTATTTTTCCTTTCTGCAGGAACAAAAACATCTTACTATCTAACTTGTTTTCTGATGGCTTCAGACCTACGTAAGCCCAAAGCCTAAATTCAGCATTTAAGATTGTTACACAAACAAAATTCACATTAAAGTCACATTAAAAATTGCACTCCTGATAAGCATTTTAAACATATCCTAATTTAAGGAAACACAAATTGCTCCTTGTAACACTTGCCCTTAGAAAGTGCTTCTCAAACAGATGAAAGAATGAAATGTAAATAAATTGTGTCTGAATATGTCATTAACACATTTCACTGTGTTTTAACATCCCCCCAACTATTCACAGGGCCTTTGAGATAGTTCCCTCCTATGTCTTTGTCACCACAAAATAATTCTTGCACACGGTGCACATTAAGCTTCTGAAAGCCCAAAGGACAAAGGAACAAAACAGTTTCTGTTTCTCCTTATTCTGCTTTTCTCCAAGGACAATGGCATAAATTAGCCCAGCTACACAGGAGTCCACAATCACCAAAGCAATACAAATTGCTCAATTGCCCTTCTCAGACCAGCTCACCAGAGCTGCAACCCAGCAGGTGTGCTGTGACAGGATTTATAACAGGACAGCTTCAGCAAGGGGAGTGAGACAAGTTTAGTTAATTAGCTAAGTATAGCACCAACTCCAGAGAGCACTGCCTCAAATTTCCCTGTCAGGGAATTCTTTAGATCTTGGAGTATCAGCTTTCTCTACTCGCTACTAGGATTTCTTTTCTTAGTACATCAGAGCTTTGCACACCATCTGCAGCCCCATTGGAAAGCAAATTTTCAGCCCTGGTTTGCAGTGCAGGTCAGCACTGCCTGGTTCATCCCTTCTCAGCTTAGACTTGTGCTGTTTACACGCACACACATCCTCTAATTATGGTCATTCCCACAGTTTGCTCTCTATCTGATTGTAAGTTTTAGCAGTGTTGAGTGTAAGTCTTGCTTATGATTTTCAGAGACGTCAATTTTATAGAGCTACTTTATTTTTTTTCCCTTTTCAGGGCTTTCAACCTAAAAATCAGGATTTTACAGGAATTAATTTATTAACAGTTGAGACCATATTTCATGTTTCTGTCAGGAGATAAACTTCTGTCTCATGGTTAGGGCCATTTCCACCTCTGCAGGAAGACATGACATTTTCTGAAAGCATACATTCAATCCTTTCATTGCAAGGACAGTTGCCCTCTTGCCAGACAGAATGAAGCTCAGTTACAAAAGCACATTTCCACCTAAATTATTTATATCTCTTATAAAAGAATTTTATTGAATAGAATTTTATAGAAGTTTAAAGATTGCTTTCAGAAACCACTTAAGTTAGAAAGTCATTACATATTGAAACTGTCTGGCTTTCCTGCAGTGTACTTGGAGGCAGGGGGACAGATGCTGACTGACTTTTATTGGTTTTCAGCCAAGTCTTTGCCATAATATCATGGCATTTGTTACATTATCATGTGAAATTAATTTGCTTAAAATACAGAAGTCAACTAAGGTGTCCATAATTTTGATTTTTTAAAAGCAAGCCTAGTCATTAGAGTTAGAATGTTAGAGTGTGAATGTAAAGTCAGTGTTGTACACTGATAGCAGCTGCCAGAAAGAAGAAAGTTCTGAAACCATATAAGAACTTTTCTAGGGTCAAACCCTACAGAGTTTTTCCAGAAGAAGAAAAACTCACATGATTCAGAACATTGTCACAAGATCTCTGGGGAAATCAAGATGGTTTGACTTCGTTATGTGTTTTTGCAGTGAAACAGGTTAGGAACCCTTGCATAAACTGCTGGGTTATTATTACAGTAAAGATCATAATTTCTTAAACTGCTAGAATGTTTCTGGGGAAATTTTGTGACCTGGCTTCTTTTCTTAACTCCCTTCAATATCAGTCAGAAGTTTCCCAGAGTAAGTGCACATACCTGTACGTGCACATACAAAGATTAAAATCAAGATGATTTGTAAAATCCATATGAATTTCAAATACTTTGGTGCAATAAAAAGATGGAAGAAATTGTCTAAGAAGTTCTGAAAGATCAACCCTTTATTGTCTGTTTCTAAAACTAAAATATTCTCAGCATTATCATGACGTATTAGAATGGAGTACACTTTAGTATGAATCAATCTAATTTTTCATTGTCACATGCAATTGGCTGTATTATTTCCATTCACTCAACTAACAAGACCAGTCTGCAACAATATAATTTTCCAGTTCAGTAATTTTCTTTTTTAACAACTCTTAACATTAATAAAGCTGCAGCCACAAAAGCATTAGATACATTAGACATAAAATAAACTACATTTTAACAACCTCAGCAGACATTGCCAAGTCCTGAAATCAGCCAGGACCATGTGCTGCACAGTCTCAGGTCAGAAAAAAAACATTAGAGAGAGCAAGAAAGATTTTGTCATTAATGCTGGGGTTATTTACTTGAGGTGCTTTTGTGGAACTGCACCTCAGCTCTCTACATGTCCCTAAGCTCCTTGGGTGAGACACAGGCTCAGTCACACTTTCACTGCCAGCAGAAGAGCTCCTCCAGTGGGTCTACAGCTGCTTCTTACTGTCATAGATGCATTTACAGTAATTTCACAACCATAAGGTGCACCGGACTACAAGGCGCACTTCCAGGTTCGGGGGAAAAATTTAGTCAAAAGGGTGCGCCTTATAGTCGTGAAATTACTGTAATTGTACACCATATGTGGTCAATAAATGTACACACTATGGATAACTGCAACAATTTCCATCCTAAAAGTCTTAAGGTACACTTTTTCATGTATCCACAGGGTGAAGCACACTCATCTGCTGCTCCCTACATCCCAGGGACAGTGCTAGCCCTGATGAAGATTCCCACTGTAATGTTCTTTTACTCACACTGTGTTCACAGTCTGGGTTTGGTCCTGTCCCATGAGATGTTCAGTGTCAACCAGAAATTTGTTTTATGCTGTGATGGGACTCCAGCTATGCCTCGGCACTGAACAGCCATTGCCTCTTGGGAGATGCTTTTTCCCCATACAAAGAAGATAAGAGATAACTATTTAAGCCCTTTGTGCCACTGATTTCTCATCCTTTGAAATGAAATCATAGCTAAATAAATAAATAAATAAATAAAAAGGAAGGTAAAAGGGACTTCTCCTTGCAAGAATGTGGGAATTGCAGTTTATCCCATGTACAGTGGGATAAATGGGATGAATGAATTGAGGCTTTTTGGATTAGATTTCTGAACAAAATAGGGCAGGCTGTGGAATTTACAGTGATTATATTTCTATCTAGGTTGGCTAATATGAGGACATATTTTTATAATTAGAGATGCTAAAAATTTTTCAAATAAAAAGGACAATTTACAGCAATTCTGACCCACAGCATCAAACTGGACAAAAGAAGAAAGAGAATGCATTTTCCCTAAAATATGTTTAGCTTGAATTCAGCTTCCTGACAGTAAAATACAATCTTTTATAAGAAGCAGAATGCTTAAGTGCAAATTACAGTAAATGAAAACTCTATACAAAATAATAACTTTTTATTTTTATAATAAGTCTAAGACAGGAGTAAGAGATGTCAGTGTCTTACATTAAAAGAAAAGAATCTAGGAAAAAATATGGAAACCTATCTTTGAAGAAGTGAATTCTTGAATTAAAACCATTTGCTAAAAACTGATTCCCCCTGCCCAATTTCAGCCTTACTTTTATTGAAGAGTAAGTGAGGAAAATGACAAAACGAGACAAGGAATGTATTTAGGAATCTTGGGAGTTCAGTTAATTTTCATTGCAAGGTTGAGAGGCCCCCAGTAAGAGAGGAAAGCAAGTAACTCCTCTGGGCAGGTGAACTGAAACTCTAATTCTTTAGCCATGCTAGTTAGCAGTTCTAGACAATACCCAGTGAAATGACTTTGTCTCAGGCTACCTGATTTAGCTGTGAGATATTTTAGCTGGCTTTGTACTTCGGTGACATGTTTGTATTTCAATAAAGCTTTATGAATGGAGGCTCAGCCAAGATTCTCCAGCCTCTTTTATGCATTCTTGTGCTCATCAGCATTTTCTCTGCTGAACAATAAAGCAGCAGAACAACAAAGTCACAATTTTCTGGTTTATTGCCGTGTCATTATGTTTGTCACACTAAAGACCACTTTAAAGGGTGGGCATTTTAATTCCTCTGGAGCACGTTTAAAGTAATCGATCAAAATACTACATGAATTTCAGGTTCCCTTAAAACACAACAGAGGATGTTTTCTCCCTCAGTCCCAGAGACTTTATTTATTCTCCCACATCACTTCAGCAGCCCCTCAGCACACATATGCACTGAATGAGGCAGGCAACCCATAAACAGCTGTTAATCACCTTCAATAGCCCAGCTGCCAGAGAGTTTGTTAATTCAGGGCACACTATTCCAATTGTGGCTGTGGCTTCAGGACCTGGCCAGCACCATGACACTGCCATATTTCTAAATTACTTTCCCTTTTGCCTTATAGAGGTCCATTCCTGATATAACTCCTTAGAGCCTGAGAAACTCCTGCCAAGGGCTAAAGGTTAGTTTTAAATAAACTCACAACACACCTACTACCTTGGTCCAGATGCAGTTTATTTTACTTCTTACTACACAGAAATCAGGTTATGTCTGTGAGGAGTTTGTCAGTGCAAATGGGAGCTGCAGTAAGGTCAGACCTGGTATTTCCTGAAAACTACTGGGACATAAAACAATCCTGACCAGTCAAGCCCGAGATGTGTGACATTAAAGACTGCTGGGACTGAATGCACTCTTTCTTACAACTTGAAAAATTCCTTTCTTTCAAATGTTCAGTCCTGTCACATTCTGCTTGGTGACAGAAGCAGAAAAATCTATGCACAAAGAGAGAAGTCACAGTCTGTGTTGAACCTCATTTATTGCAAATAAAAGGATTTGATCTTTCTGTCTGGCTCAGGAGAGGGAGAAGAGTCACATTCATGTCCTACACTTTGGGCTTGATCTTTTTCTTCTGCCCGGGAAATAAACTTTTAGCTAAGCTCTGCACATGGAACCAGTCAGGACAATATTTTTAGCTTGTTTCTATGTCTGTTTTACAGTAATGGAGCTTTGAAAGTCAGCAATGTGATATGTTTTGACCTGCTGGCAAAATCTCTTTTTTTGATAGACATACTCTGCATTTGTTTAGCGTATTTTCTATGGAATGCAACCAGTTTTGACCATGTGGCTCAGACAGTTTGTTGGAGTCAGCAAATGACCTCTGTTCTAAGACACTGTAATGCTTCTTTTTTGTGTTTGTGTGTGTGTGCACATATAATCATAATCATACATATTTTTCTCAATTCTCAGCCAAGGAAACTTGTGGTAGAGAACAGGAATTCCTTTACCTGTAACAATACATGGCTTTTACTATAGTGTTTTGGAAACTAGGTTGTGTGTGAATTGACTGAAGAGTAATTTTTTATTCTACAGCTACAGCAATCATTCCTTCTCAGTTGCAAAATAGATTTTTCAACACTGTGCTTTGACACCTTCCTCAGAATTTCTATTCAGTACAGTGACAGCTCAAATACTATGTTCATTGGGAGGTGGAGATATACCATTCTCAGAGACTGACATATAGAAAGAAGTAGCAGTGATTATGTATGCTTATATGACTTTTTTTCTAACTCATTCCACATGTTTTTCACACTACCTATTGTATTCTTTAATGATCGACAAGCTATTGAGTATTTCCTTTTTTTCCCCCCTTCACACCCACATTTAGCAATCCCTAATGCCTAGAATTGAACAACTGCAAAGAAAACTCCTCCTGGTCTTGAAGGTTCTGGGTCTGTCAGGAGTTCCTTTTCTTACAGGGGTTTATTTCAAACAGACTTGGCATTTTTTTGTTTTGTTTTTTTTCTGGCGAAGGATGTGGAAGTATTCATTGCCCAGAGAAGCAGAGAAGCTTTCCTGTCAAGCAGCGATCTACATGTGGGAGCAAAGAACTCTGAAGGCTTTGGAGGAGAGGTTCCTCCTAGGGAAAATACAATGACATTCACTGTACTTTCCCCTTAAGAAAAATTAATCTCTTCTTGAAATCAGAATCAGACTTAATGTGGAAATTCTGTGTAAAGTTGGGGCTCACTGCTGAAGAAAAGGCAAAAAGACCAAGACAGGGAAATGTGCATAGTCTGCTACATCTCCTCTACCTGCAACAGGTCAGCCCAGTGGTTGAGACACTTTTATTAACTTTGAGGAGGAAGTCACATAGACAAGTCATCAGGCAGCAAAGGAATTTAAGACTAAACAGAAGCTCTGCTCTGTAACTTCCTGTCTTCTTTCCCACTGCAAGACAATCACATTATGTACTGTTTTTACAAAAGAACTGTGAATCACTCTAAATAAAATCCATTCACTATTAGCACAGAGAAAGTAAAAGGTTCTTTACCCTCAGATGACACAACACATTCCCAGCTTGAGTTCATTGCCAGTTACGGGCCCATTGCTCTTTGTACAGCACTTCCCCCAGCTGAACTGCATCTTCTTACTTCTGGCGATCCTCAAAACTCCCCTTTGAATTGTTCTGACTTGCAAAATTAACTCAAATTATTTTGCTCTAATCCCATGAGACAAGAATTCAGCTATTGTGGTGATAGTTACAGTCTTTCTCTGAACCTATTCCTGCCGAGATTTATATACCAATTTAAAAAATCAAACAGAATTTTCAGAAGTTTGTAGACCAGGACTTACCATACTTCCCTCTACTTCCCTTCCTGAAATAAAAACATCCCCCCTTTGGTTGTTTTGGTCACTTTTATTGTACAGAAAATCCTCATGCCCATCCCAGGAAGAACTATTTTTAGTTCTGGAAGACGAGTTCTCAGAAAAAAAATTGCTTCCAAGAAGAAATTTTGCTACTTTTCTCCATGTATTTATCCTTGCATTTTGTGCTTCTCACTCTGAAGCCCTTCCATGAGATGGCCAGGGATGGGATGAGTGGGAGATTCACTGGTAGGAGGTGCTTGTGTTCCATGGTGGCAGAAGCATAAACAGTCTGGGGGTTAAATACACCACTGCCTCTGCAAAGGACAAAATGTTCAGAGTAATGGCAAAAAATATCCTCAAGGTTTTGCTCCCCAGTGAAGCTCCTGTAAACCTGACTTTTTGTGAGAGGACTGGCGCTCTTCTCACGCTCCTGTCAGCTACCCCAGAGCCTGGCAAAAGTTACAATGGCAGAAGTAAATAAACACCAACATTCATTTCCAGCTTGATACTTGACTTTTTGTTAGTCTAACTGCACTGAAAGGTGAATTGAAATTGTCTGAGGCCTAGAACAGAATGGGAAGAGGTGTTTTATCTTGTAGAAGATATGCTATCAGGAAAGACACCACTGGCTAGGCATGCTGCTTGAATTTAAGAGAAAATAGCCATCTGCCTTTTAGAATAATTCAGTAGCAAGCAGAATAATTGGTTCTTTGAAACAGAAATTAGTTCTTCATTCACAGTTCCTGGAAGGAAGCTCAAATTGGAAAAGTTGTTTAAAATAGATGAGTTTGGAGCTAGCATCTTGCACAATGGAATTGTCCCATTTAATTAAAATCTTGGTTGTCAGTTGCTGTTTTCTTTCAAACTAAGGTAACTCTGAGAGTGAAGTGACACACATCACTAAAAATAGAGCAGTGCAAATAATGGCTTCTGTTCCAGCTGCAAAATGAAGAAAGGTGGATAGAAATGAATAGAAAGTGGCTTTTTTTAGTTTGTTTACTTGGTTCTGTTTTTTGATGGTGGTGGCCTTTTTGTTTTTGTTTTGTTGGGGTTTTTTTGTTTGTTTGGTTTTGGTTTTCTGTTTTGGGGGCTTTTTTGTGTGGTTTTTTGTTTGTTTTTTTTGGGCTTTTTTTTTTTTTTTTTTTTTTTTTTTTGGAAGAAGTGTTTTTTGCACTTGGAAATGGAAGTCTGAAGAACTGTGCAAAATACATCAAAAGAAATTATTTCCTCTTGTCCAGATAGAATGGGATTCAGATCCGTCAGTTATAGGGCACAACACAAGCTGAAAAGTCTACCAGAACTGCCTATTAGTAATTCAGCTCAAAGCCATTCCTCAGAAGGGGTTAGAGGAGCACCAGAAATATTAAATAGGTGAAGATCCTTGTTAGTGTGATGCTGTCTCTCTGCTTGTGGCTTCTCTGGTGAGCTCTGTTAGAAAGATTTCTCTTTACAGGGTCAGTGGTCACACAAAGCACGGACACAGGTGATCTTGAGGGTCACAGCAGAGCTGACACGTTCTGTATCCCCCACACATTCTGCTTTTCACCTTCTGCCATTCTTCTGCAGCCTGCACCAGTCAGACCCCAGAGCTACAGTCTGATTTGGCTTTCCCTTGAGTTTGACACAGCTGTATCCAGAATAACTGGTGTCCAACTTGTGGATTTATGTCTCCTTAGGCTTCTTTCTGTGGACAAGTAATACCCTTAAATTCTTTTGTAAAGTCACTAAATATAGATTATTTCCTTTTTAGGTTCTGCAGATTATCAGCCTGAACTCTGAAAATTGCACTTAATTCCAAACTGTTTGCTTTAAAGGTTTCAACTCTCATTCTTAATGTTTTATCCTTTTCTGCTGATTTGTATAAGCAGACTTGGAAAAAAACCTCTGATCTTAATCTGAAAAGCTAAAATAATTAAAGTAAAATATATTGAAAAATATTTAAAATATTTATTCAAAAGCAAAAAAAAAAAGTAATGAAATTATTAAAGCTGGTATTTTACAGCCAGAGAAAAAGAGTATGGAATTCATTAAGGACTTATTTGTGCAATAAATCTATAGTTCTTCCTATACACCACATAAAAATTCACACAACAGAAAACACTGTAATTCAATTTGCTCTCTTTAACTTAATTATCCACTTCATTTCTTAGAGCCATATAAAAGTGCTATTTTTTTTTCCTTGTTAAAGCTCATTGTGAGTTTTTAAACAGAATTTATATGACTGTGTTACCCTATGTGTCTCAGTTTTGTCGCGCCTGAATTCTGGAAACTAGACTATCCTCACAGAGGATTGAAAGCAAGGATTTGTTTTACTTAATTTTAAAATGCTTTGTTAACTGCTTGGGTGCTGCCAAATGAAGCTGCTAAATCTTCACAAGAAGCATTCAATCCTATAATACCATCAACATTCAAAGCTGACAAATATGACTTTCTCTTCAGAGTAGCAGCATCAGAGCAGGCACTGCAGGCTTGAGCAGGAAAGATGAAGCAGTTTTCAGGTTGGCTCTTCTCCATGTTTTCACTAAGGTGATTCCTTCACTGGAATAGCTCAAATGATTCACCCTCAGTGTGGAACTTCCATCCTTTATCACTTGCTGCAAAAAACCTGGCACAATTAGAGGCTTGGCTGGGGGAGTTTGAGCATCCTGGAGCTTTGGTCAGCAGCAGCCAGGGAGGAGCCCTGTCCATGTGCCAGCACTGTGGGACACCTGTGCAGCTCCAGCTGCCTGGGTTTGGCTGACTGAAATGCTGTGTGTTCAGTCAGGTTCACTTGAGGCAATATTGCTTCTGTCCTTCCTGTGCTTGTTTAGAAAGAGAATTTGCTATAAGACACCATGAAGTAAAGGTGGGAGAGAGGGAGAAAAAAAGGAAAGGGTTCTGCACTGTCAGCTAAGCTTTCACCCAGGGAAACTCTTACAGAAAGGAAAACACTCTAGAATGATAAATATATTGACTGCCTTAAGCTAAAATTGAGTGGAGTCATTATCTGCTAAAAATTACATCCAGATTTTATGTAAAACCACGAAGTCCAAAATCCTGTTTCAGGTTACGATCCATTAAAACCAAAGCATGTGGCAATGGAAACCATTATTTGAATGCTTGGAAAATAATAATAATACTTCATGTGAAGTATTTCTTCCTTCTGTTCAGACTGCATTGAGAAATATTGTTCTCTGTGCTGAAGCAATAGCTTCTGACACAATCTAACCACTCATATTACATTGTTGTTGCTGCTGTTATAGAAGGAACTAAAACAAAGACAAAAAGCTCCATGCATTCTTCTCACCCTCAGAGCCAAAAATATACTTTGAACATTTGGAAAGAGAAAGTAGTTAACTGTACAGAGATATATAACCCAGATTCTAGGGCTGCTTATTTTTTGGCATATTTTACATTTTGTTCTTCTGGTACTTGGTGTTCTACTGTGACCAGCCCTGAGGTGAAAAGGGGTTAGCTGATTCAAAGATTATATTTATATTGTTTGTTCCAGGTGGCCTTCTGGTTACTCTTGGGATCAGGTTTGACTGTCATCTTTATCCCCAGGCTGCAAGTGTATATTTCAAAGTCACTAACAACATACTCTCCACAAACTCCACATGGTATATACTATTTGCAAGGCAACCAGGTACATGACAGACATGGTTTCAATTGTTTCATTTCAAATGAGTTGAGTGTCTTACATCTTCAGAGCAAAGATAAATTAGTAATTAATCCTCAAACAAAGCAAAAAAATAAAGTAAAAAGTTGATTCCTTGTCACGGAAATATAGAGCTAAGGTACAATGTTAAGTGTCAAATAATAAAATAATCTCTATAGGCAGAAAAGTAGATTTCTATATAAGCTGCACTTAGGCACTGGATAGTGAATATTAAAAGGTGGACCATTGTGGTATCCAACGGGATGGACTGTGCAGAACTTACAATTCTAAGTAGATTTCTATTAGTATTCAGAGGTCTCAAAAGAATGCTGCAAATTGACAAGGACACACTCTCAAGAAGAAAAACATCTGTAAAAGAACAGGAGTTCAGAATTCCCTCATCCCAAGATGCTTCTGATACTGCTTGCATTCCTAATTGTTTGTTCACATTCATGTACTGTATTTGCATAGCTAGAGCAAAAATATTTAGTATTTGAAACCCAAATGTCACGCATATGTCAACACGTCACACTAGAACTGCCTTGGCAGTGCTGTCATGATGAGACTTTGGTTTGACTTTAATGTCAAGAGGAGTAATTCAATTTGCAGTCAGAAAGACCTGGAACTCTATTCTGCTCACTGGCCTGCAGCCAGGTCACATTGGGTTGTGAACCCATAAACTTAAGAGTCAGCATGGATCAGAACTCGAGGAAATGAGCATCCAGTGATTTAGAAGTGATGCTTCTCATCTCAAATCAGAAATGCCCCAAGAAGGGATTGAGGGCTCAGTTCCTCAACAAAGCCATCATTCAAACTGAATCTAAACCTGATGCTTTCACAGTTTGTGTTTATTAAAGTTCCAGGCTACTTTTCAGCATCCTGAGTTTATACTCCTACTCAGCTCTCCAAGCTGACCTCTACATGTTCCTGGTGTACTGACCAGTGATCTCTGAAATTGTGCTATCCCATCCCCTCCCATCCCTGTTTGTTTTCTGCACAACTTTTACTGATGTACAAAATGTATCACACAGGGGAAGGTGCAGCTATCTCTGCCTCTTTACAGCTGGACAAATTTTAATGCACACAAAAGTTTCAAGTGTTTGTACTGTCAGGACAGAAACCTTAGCAATTATTAGAAAAACAACCCCATAACACAGACAAAATCTAAGATTTACTCTAATCAGAGGTAGTGATGATCACTACCTCATGTTTGCAACACGTAACATTTATATTTCTCAGTACTTTTCAGAATGAGTGGTCTAACTGTGGCACAAAAATTGTTATCTGGGAACCAATTAGCTATGTCCATTATTGAGAATAATGAAAAATAAGGGTAAAGAAGACAAGCAACTGACTGCTTTCTGGCATCAACAGGTTTTTGAAAACTAACAGAAGCAAAGAATAGATGATAGAAAAAAGAGGTGGAAGGTAACATGGTGAAGGAACATAGCTGTTGAATTTCAAAAGAAGATTGAGGTAAGAGTATCTGTAACCACTTAAAGGCATTTTTTTTAAATGTCAGATTTTAAGTGAACTATGTCTTTTAAACAAAGAGCAGAATTTTTTAGCAAATTGCTTGGCACAGCATTGCAGGCCAGAATTCCAAGAAATTCTGGTTGGCAGAAACATTTATCTAAAGAGGCCTTTGTGCACTACCACTAGAGAACCAAAGGACTGCTCTTACAAAGCTATAGACCAGCAATAGCTGAGATTTGTGAACCTCAGATTGGGTGTTGTACCAGCTTCAGCCATGATGCTGTGACAATTTAAGCTGGGTCTTCAAGAAGAGGGAAAGACTATACCTCATAAATCCGCCATGTACAATGAATATTAAGCCTTTAAAAGCTGAAATTGAGAGACTGCTTCACTTGGGGTAATTCTTTACCTGTATAATCAGTTTGTTTCATCAACCACTAAATTTTAATGTCACGATTTACCTTTGATGTGAAGTTGTAAATATCAGAACATGGGTAATCAAGTTTATGTTGCACATGGCCAGAGATGTTAAGGGAGAAAGATGAAGAGTGACAAACACTTCATATCAGTTTCCCTGCTGCCAGGCTCTCCAAGGGGAGCAGAACAATTTGCAAGCCCAGAAGGGCCAGCACCATCCAGCAGCAGCATCAAAGTCTTGATCTCTGTTCCCTTTGGCCTTCCTTACAGCTGAGCTGGATGTGTCTCTCCTACTGAAAGATAAACTTCATGAACAAGGATGGTTGCTGTACCAGGATCTTTACTGTCATCTCATTCCTTGAGTAGTTATGTGTAATAATGGAAACAGAGCTTGAACTAAGTAAAGAAATAGAGTAAGGGCATCCTAATCTGTGTATCTCTTGATATTTTGGTTTTCATTAGTTCAGATGATCAGTATTACAGAGATGCAGCTCAGAGTTCATACTGCATGTGTTCTGTTGCCTTGGACCCACATGAATAAGAAGGGATATTTTAAACTCCTAAATCCAACATTATAATTCAAGCCACATATTCTATCTTATGATTTTATGAAATAGAATTATTGCCTGCGGATGTTAATTTCCAAAGAGAACAGTTCTCTGTTAAGAACAGGTTATTATAGATAGTTGTGTAGCTAAACTATACTCACTGTCACTCAAGAAGAGAAAAAGCCTCAAACCAATGGGAAATATGACAAGGGAAAATGCTAGGAAAGCAGTTTAATTTTGAATATATAGTAATCTTCAGCTCTCAGGGAAAAAAGGCTAAAATATGAAGAGCTAAAATGTGAAAAAAAGTGGGACTAAAATAATAATAAGCTATCACTAAAAAAATAAAAATTGTCAGAACTTGGATCCACTGAGGATGCACAAGAAGCCTGATAACTTTGGGGGCATTTAAAATGAAGAGGCATTGTCATTAAGTGTCAGATGTATCCTAGGAAAAAGAAGCATAAGATGAAAACATCAGTCTTTTTCATTTGAAGTTGTTGCGTATAAATACAGCCCACGGATTGATAAAAAAAATAGATGCATATGATATGCACTTAAAGTACCAGTGAAGTGAATAGAAACTTGAAAGAAGTTATATAGGCATACTCTATGCAATGTAAAAAGAACTGTGTTTCTCTGTGAAAACGTCCTGGGAGATCACTAAATTTTCTAGTTCATCTTTTCTTAAATGATCTATTTACCTCATTTTTTTCTTCAGCCAGAAATTCTCACTCATACACTCAAAAAATGTGAGAGAAAAATTGCTCACCCAAGAATAACTTCCCATGTCAGATCTTGCATTGTTTTCTTTAGAATATAAACTGAAGAGAATCAGATGTATTTTCCACTTTTTTTTTCCTTTATTATTCCAATCATGTCTAGAATAGGTTTCCTTAAAAAACTGTGTAAACATCCAAGCAAGCCTGATGTTTGTTCCCATTTTCCCCCCATTTTCACATCTTGCTCTACAAGTCTCTTCAGCCCATGATTCCTAGAGTGCAGCTACATCCTCTTCCCAGTCAAGCACTGCTTTTTTTTCCAAAAGAATTGATCAGAAGCTGCTGTCAGCCAGCAGGCACCTTCCATGCCCAAAGAATGTTCATCTGCTCAGGAATATTAAGACTGCACCATGAAGGAGGATTAAAGAATCAACTAGCTGTCACATGAGTAGCAGGAGTCATCATAGCTGAAAACTGATCAGTGCAGTGAACTCAGAGCTGAAAGCAGCACCTGGAGAATGAACCCAGCACAGCAGAGACAGGAGCACACCCAGAGAGGGAAGGTCAGTCCCACCAGGTGCTAACACACACCTTGGTGCTGCAGGGATGGCTTGCACACCACCCAGGAGCTGGCTGAGCAGAATTGCACCACAGGGACACAGTTTGCTGTGAATGGCTGGCAGAAAAAATCCTGAGAGAAAAGCAAGGTAGGCAAATCTCACCAGGTAATCCTTGAGAAAGATAAAGGTGTTTTTGCGTTTTTTTTGAAATAAGGTTATGTAAATATGTTGAGCTAGTACTCCCTGTTGAGCTATCACTCACTGTACAATTGGCTTAAGGCAATTATAATCCGACAAAAAAACTAATCTGTATGTAGACTCAATTCAACAATCCAAAATCACGTTCAACAGCTTTTGTAACTACATACAGTCCCTCTGAAAATCACTGGGAAATTACTGTACAATTTACAAACAAATTACTTACTGTACTTTTGTGTCATAAAAATCTGCAAGAAAACACTCTAAGCACAAAATAACTCACAATAAGATTTCTGAAGTGTTTAGAATTTATTTTCTTTAGCAGAGAGTTATGAGAAAAACATAATCTTAAAAATATTCCCCCAGTGGCAGTGTGTCTCACCTTTACAGAAAGACATCCACAACACAGTGAAAAAAACTATTGGACTACTCACCAGTGGAAGACTATAAACTTTTATTTTCTTTCAGCTCCAGTGGTATTTACAATGTCACAAACTTTGTTGGTGTCTGTACTAAAAGGTCAAGGAATAAGATTAATGCACTTGGAAAGATTCTTAAATACTGTTGTAGCCTCATGAAATGTCACCTTTTTATAGCTAACATTTATTTTAAAATCTTGGATTTAATCAGATTTTTGATAATTGAGCTATAAGGAAAAAAATGTTTTAATTTTTCATCATTAGTTAATGATATTAAACCACTATAAATAACCTGGAGGAAAAAAATGGTGTCATGAAAGCTTGACTTGTTCTTACGATAGCAAAGTGCAACACACAGTTTCAGTTTCAGCAGTCCCTCTGTAGCAATCAAAATTCAGAAATTCTGGTTATCATTGGAATAGCTGTTCAGCTTCTGCTGTCTCTCTGAAACAACACAAACTAAAGAGCCTGGACCATTTAAGAAAAAAAAAAAGATTGCTTTAAACTTTCAAATGGAATAAATTAGCTGAACAATTTATTTCTTGCATTCTGACACAGTTTAGGCACATTGCAAAGGAACTTTCATCAAAGAACTGTTTAAGATTTAAACCAAGTAATTGTGCAAAAGCCTCAAAGATCAGAGTGGGAGGAAAAAGGAGACAGTATGATTGCTCACCCAAAATCAGCAGTGTTCATATCCTGAGCAAGGCACTTGCCTACTGCTCAGTGGAAGGGAAAGAAAGCCAATGGGACAAAGGAAGCAGGGAGTTATTTTTGCTTTCTTTTTATATCACTTACAATTTTGAAGACATAGCTCATCTATCGCTTTTGTAAACTTCATGCCTTCAGTCTCTTCAGTACTCCTCACTGAGAAAGTTCAACCAAATCTACAATTATTTGCCCTCCATCCTATTTTTTCACTGTATTCTTTTCTGGTAAGTTAACAAGAACAATTAAAAAGAACTATGGTAGAACATCAACATTGCGTTAGAGAAGCAATCATTACCAATATTGATAAATTATTTATGTATTCATGTGTACACATGTGGGAATATGCCCCTAATACAATAATATATTCTGGTTTAATTTACACTGGAGTCTTGATTACATCCTATTATGAGAGAAGAGGCAGTTGGACCCAGGGGATGTTGCAGACCAATGTGGAAAACAGGAGACAAAGGCAGCAACCCAAGTCAGTGCTTTGTGTTTGTTTCAGCAGAAACTCTGCAGGAGCCATTTTGTCTTCGGAATAAATGGCTATGAAATATCAAATATATCATTGATTGTCTTCAACTGTGCTATTGTAGAATGAGAGCTGTGAGCTTGAGCTTCATTTGCCTCTTCCTGCCCAGAATGGCACAAAAAGCTTTGGGCTGGAAACTCCTGCCAGGGTCTCCTGTGTATCTTACATGAAATAAAATCTCATGACCTCTCACAGGATCTGTACCTGTTGCCCTCTTTTCTAACAGCCTGAAATCTTGTGATTTCATTTGTCCCTATTCAGTTTTTTAGGCAGACTGCCATCTGGGAATTTTTGGTGATGCACGTAAAAAACTTCAACACTGATCTTTGCCCAAGCAATACTTCAGTGCCTGTCAGCAGTTTCTAACACACAGAGAAATAAAACAAAGGGATTCCCTGTCTCAGTATTTCCTTAGGTGATACAACTACTGAAAGTGAAGAAATTCCCCACATCTGCTTCAAATTTCAAAACAGCAAAAATGGGTTAGGAAAATTAATTTTTAAAATCGGATGTTAGGAATCTGTATTGGCCAATCCCACAATCAATTTCCATTATTTTGTCCCCCGGTGCAGGTGTAGGTGAGGTTATTTCCCTCTCTGTGATTACACCCAGGGATGAACAGTGTGCACATGACTTCAGGCTGAGCGAATTAGAGAAATGGCAATGTTTACAAGTAGAACATCCACATTTCATGTCATCCTACAGCAATAAAGTTCACAAAATATCATAGTGGGACACGCAGCTGTAGAAACCAGTAAGGCCAGACTGCAAAGCTCTGGTAAACACAGCAAACAGATCACTCTGGGACAGAGAATATGCCAGATGTCATCACAGGAACTGTCAGAATGTCCATCTCTAAATACGAGTAAACTACTACTAATAATAATTCATAAATTAATTACAAGAATAATTATAAGCAGTTAGATTAAATAAGAGATGAGCCAGCAGGAAGATTGGCAAATCAGTTTCCTTTGGAAGCAGCAAATGAACTGAGACAGATATTCATTTTACTGTCAAAGCACACTGTGATAAAGACAATACACATCAGCCTTTCACAGGATTCCTCATGAGAATCCCAAAGAATATGTTCTTTAAAAGAATTTATACAGTCTCCCAGCACAGACACCACACATGAAGAACAAAACCTAATTTTCTCTTGGACTAATATTGATAAAAGTTACTGCTATTTGAAAGAATCCTACTGCTGAAAAGAATTTGAACAAGGCAATTTTTGCTATTATGGGCAAAGCATGATTCTTTTCTGTTTAGCTTTTGATTCACTTAGCAAAGCTCAAAAATGATTTGTTTGTTGGATATATATCTAAATGTTAATCCTGTGGAAGAGATCAAGAAAGAAACTTCTATTTCTATACTTCACCTTCAAAAGTAAATTGCCTTCTGACCCAGTATTTGTCATAATCCAAAGCTTTAAAGGGAGATTAAAGTCTCCCCTGCCTGTTTGTGCCCATGCATAGCTATCAATATTTGCACCCTTGCCCCCTTTCATCCATCTAAATTTGCTTTTACCTATCTGAATATACTTAAGTTTTTTAAAAACTGCTGTGGTCCACCCCTGCATCATACATCCTTTAGGACATTCACACACATACCTACTTTTGTGTGAGTCTAACAATAAAAATCTAATAAGTTGTTTTATATTTCAGTCATGAGTATTGCAGAAAATACTCGTAAGTGTCTCAGGCAATTCACACAAGTGTTTATAGCTAGGTCTTACTCACAGCAGAGTCAGGGGAGACATTTGCTAAATGTCTGGTTGGGTTTCAAACATCTCCAGTGGTGGATATCCCACAACATCTCGGGACACACAGCGCTTTGAGTGTTCTTTTAGAAAAAAAGGTTTTTATGTTCAGACAGAACTTCCTGTGTTTCATTTTGTGCCCATTGCCTCTGAGATGCACTGAGCAGAGTGACTCTGTTACATTTACTCCCCTCATCAACCTACATGTTGGTAAGATCCCTCTTGAAAAGCACTCCAGTCATCTCCTCAGCACCTTGCTGGCTCACTGCAGAGCGTCCATGGCCCTCTCCTGCTGGTTGAGGAGAGAGGAAGAATCATTTCTCTTGACCTTCAGGTACTGCTCCAGTGAAGCCCAAGGTGCTGTTGGGCTTTGCTGCAGGGTCACGTTGCTGCCTTGTGTCCTGCTAGGCATCTCTGGACATTTTCTGCAGAGTTGCTTCCCAGCTGGTCAGCCCTCCACCTGTCCTGTGCCTGGTGTTGTACTGGTGTTTGGTTTTGTGTTATTCCACCCCAGGTGCAGGGCTTGGCACTTCCCTTTGCTTGCCTTGCTAAGGATCCTGCAGGCTCACTCCAGCCTGCGGGGTCCTGAGCAGCAGCACACCCATGGTCTGCATCAACCACTCCTCCCAGTTTTGCATCACCTGCAAACTTGCTGAGGCTACACTCAGCCCCTTTTTAAAGCCACTGCTGGACAGGTTGTTTTACCTTGATCTTGGCTTATTAAGCTTGGTGACCTGGTCACTGTCACTTTTTATGAACCACATCCACAGGGTACAAATCCTGGGTGTAAATATAATCATGCACTATTTCTGTACCCATGAAAACATCTTTCTTGTGTGAAGAACAACAATTCCCCAACTACTCTGTGTTTGATGAGAATATGAAACCAGGATTTGGCAACTGTGTTTATGTGGAATGGTTCCAAATATTTCACTGATTTTCTACAAATTTACAGTCTGGACTGGGGGAAGAGGTAAAAATTTTCAAATCTGAGGTCCTGATGATGAGTATTTAGCATGATACTAAAGCTTTTGATGAAGTTAATGGAGTCTTAGATGTGTTGAGCATTTCCTGTCCCCTGTGAAGTCTTCAAAGATTAAGACCAGACTACTTATTAAGATACAGAAATATGAAGATAACTGTCAGGCTTAGCAATTTTTGTATATTTAAATAGAGCCATGATTAATATTAAAAGGATGTGATGTTCCCATGTTTAGCCCATTTTAGCTGAAGGCTGCCAAAAACAGCAGTGAAAAGGGGATGAACTTTCTACACTACACATCTCAATGGGACATGAGCTTCAAAGACTGTGCAGGCATCTGAAAACCTAATGCAATTAGTTAATCAGTTTATTGTCCCTTTGATTGTAGGCAGGAATATATTGATTTTTTTTCTCCTTTATTAATTCTAAATTTAGAGTTCTATATTTGAAGTACACAAAAAGGGAGAAATGAGTATCTGCAGCTCACCTACGTCACAAACATTGCATATTTTGCAAAGCATTTTTAATATGACATTCCTTTCAGTGCAATGAAAGGTGCTTCTGTGACATACTTAATTTCTTATTTCCTGCCTGTCAGATTTCTATCATTAATATAGCTTGCTGAGTTTTTAACTAAATGGTAATGAAAAGCAAAATGTCTGATTTCCTTCATGGTGTGTTTCTGGGAAAATGGTACTGTGCTTTGCCCTATCTGAGCATTTGCCTACAGCTCTAAGTGAAGAACTCATTTCAGAGTGGATTTTGCACAGTTTATGTATTCCTGAGATAGTTTCTTGGAACCACCAGGCCATCTGAAATCATTATTCACTATTACTGGTTATTACCATTATTACTATTACTAACATGTAAGGGAAATATTGAATCTCTACTTTTGCAGACAGTGGCTACAAAAAAATACTAAGAGAAAAGCCTTCAAAGAGAAGCAATTACCATCTGGTAATTATTGTTATTCTTCTCTCACATGCCACACATTCTCATAAGGATTTATTTTTTATTAGAGCTTTCAAATTTAAACAAAAATGTGCTTCCACTTCTGAACCAAACCTTGCCCCATGTTCTGCAGGTGAATATGTGAATTTTTCTGTACTAATAAAGGGAAAATCTGTCATTTACTTCACATCACGTCATTAGAATCATGCATCATAAAATATTTAAGACTCATACTTCTGTTCAATTCTGTTGGAAAAACAAAATACATCTACAAAAAGGGGTGGAACAGCATGTTAAACACCAGATAGGGTGGAAAACAGTAGAGAAATGCTGTCAAAACCAGCATGTTGACTGGCAACTTCCAATATTTCTGTGAAGAATTTGTCGTCACTGTGGTGTCAACTCAAAAGATCATGTAATAAGTTAGAAAAAGTGCATTTAAAAATTCATATTTCCTGCAATTTATATGGCTATCAAATCTAGAATCTTTTGGTCTTGAAAATTAATTTCCACATGAATAAGTCATTATAAAGATGAATAAGCTTGTAACCAATCACAGAAATGTCTTGCTAGTGAAATTCAATTTTGAGGACCTCTTCACACATTGTCAGTGTTTTCATTTATGCAAGCATGATCACAGGAAACGATGAAAGAGCAGTTTTTATAATTTCTAGGTGACTGCCAAAACTTCAAATCCAAATCCAAGTCTGTCAGAGTGAGGAAAACTCTTCAGAAGATAATGGAACTGAACCCAATTATGTCGGGCTGAATTTGGTCCAGAGACCAAATTGTTAACTCTATGTAGGAGCAACTTTCCCTTCAGGTTAGGGAGAGCTGTACAAAACATTTATGACCTCTGGGGAAAGCAACAATCATCTCTAGAAGATTTAATCCTATTTTGTCTCCTTTTAGCAATTTTCTTCAAGTGCTATAATAATGCACATGTGAATTCTTACTTTGTCTTCCCATCTTCCCACACATACCCGCAAGCCAAAGTCTTGAAATATTTTCTAAGTCATTACAGTAATAACATTGCTAGACAATTTACAGCATATTTCTTTCAAGAACAGCAATTTTTATTTAAGTATGTGACATGTTCTTTTGGCTATTGGTTAGGAAAATACTACAATCTCTTTGCAGTGCTGATTAAATTTCATGGGATTATTTTTGTGGAATTTTTCCTGCTGATAATTTACTAAAAAACCAGAACCACATAAATTAATAAAATCCAGAAACACAAAGTGAACTTTAATTTGCAATATTGAAATAATTGTAGGTCACTTAGTTTCTGGTAATGATGAGTGATGCTCCTTAAGAATACTCTAAAGAAGATTAGCCAGAACTGGCTTTGTTCTTTGCTGCAAGACCTTTAAAGTTCAGATTTTTCAGACTGAAGAAATAGAAAAAGAACCTCTAAAGGATATGAAATCTTGCTATCAGCAGAAGGCATAGACTTTGTAGAAACTCCTTTTACATTATTTTATGGAATTTCTAAGGGATCTTGATTTTGCTTTGTTCTGTTTCTATTTACATCTCATCTATTTGCAAGCATTCAATCCAATTAAGGATATAAATTCATGGATTAATATTTCTCAATTTTCTAGCCAAGGCATATTAACATCTTAGTCACTTTCTTAGAGCAGAAACATCCAGTTCATGCCTCCATTAAAATAGGGGCTAAGAAAACATCCTCCTTTGCTGTGAGAATAGTTTAGTTCATATACTTGTCTTAAATAGTAACAGGTTTTTTCCTAATGAAAAAAGTACTCACTTTGTCTCTCCTATGTCCTCCTATTAAATCAACATATATTTTAGAATATTTAAATAAACAGTGAAGATAATTTATTCTTAACGGGAGTGCTGATGACCTTTCTCTTCTACCATGCAAAACCAAACAATCAAACGAGCAAATCCAAAGGCAAGTCAACAGAAAAAGTGTGCCTAGCTCTTTTTCCATTAACAATCTGTCCTAGGCTTCAGCTTTCTGTCCACAGAACAATTGTGACTAACATGCTCTCCTCCCACAATGGTGTTACATAGTGGCAGCATGACAACAGCAGCAATTAATGCTAATTGGAATCCTTGCATTTATATTAAATCAATTGTGTGTCAGAGCATGGACACACTTTGGCACAGGGAATGGTAGAACCTAAAAGTACAGACACACGTAGTTATGCTGGCAATGGATTGCCCAGCTACATTTGCACCAGGATATTTCCCTGACACCAACTTAGATCTGATTATCTGAACTAATTATAACATTATTTTTATTAGAGATGTCGAATTTGCCATGTTTGGTTTCCAGATGAAGAAACTATAAAGATTCTAAAGAAAGCTCTTTGCCCATCTCTCCCAACCTGCTTTTGGTCTTCATACTTGAAGTCAGCTCATCTAAGGCCTTCCTGAGCATGAACACAGACAAACCATGTAACTGGCTGAGATTTTAAAATTACATATCCTCTCTTGAAGGCTACCTCAATTATTGTCTAAGGCTGTTGGAGAAAGGCCAGTGTTTCGCTTCAGAGAAGCTGTACCTTCAATTCACTGGCGGAAGGAGAACCACTGAGTACCTCAGACCTGCCTTGAGGCTTTCCAGCAGCTTGGACTATGCCCTTGCAGGGCAGACACGAAGGTAGAAGGTAAAGGCTCTTCATCTCACTGCAGAAAAAAAGGGAGAAAAACTTGTGAAAAGTGATGCTCTTTTCTCTGATTGATAATGGGAGGGGTGGGATATGCAACCACTCATTTGGGGGGATTAATATCCACCTATCCCTGTGCATTGCTACCCTGGTGCCTTTGTTTGTGGCACTGAGACCTCTGAACTGGTCCTCTCAGTACTCTCCTGAAAGCCCAGTACAGAGAAGGGTCATTAATCACTTTGCTCCCCAAGATACTTTGCCTCTGTCAAGAGCAGCTCCTCATTACTTGAAGGATGCTCATGAAATTAAGTGAACTTACCCAAGTCAAAATGAACAATCTTATTCTATAATAATGAATAATATCATCCTATAGGACAAGAGGTAATGGTTTTAAACTGAAGGAGAGTATGTTTAGGTTAAATATTAGGAAGAAATTCTCCACTGTGAAGAGAGGAAAAGCACAGGAAGAGAGAAGACGTGGCTGCCCCATCCCTGGAAGTGTTCAAGGCCAGATTAGGAAGGGATTTGAGTAATCGGGTTTACTGAAGGTGTCCCTGCCCAGTGGGGTTGGAATGAGATGCTCTTTAAGGCAGCTTCCAACCCAAGTGATTCTATGATTCTGTGACAAACCAGTTTGAAACATTAGTTTCCTCCATGCCTTCCTATTAATCTCTATATTTGAACACACTGTGTATTTTTGAAAAACATTGAAGTCTGACAATATAAAGGAGTGGGGAGGCTTTCAGTCCCCCTCTACAAAACCACACAATGAAGGGATATATTCAACACGCTTATTGACATTAACAGGCCCACTTGAAAACACAGGAAAACCATTTGCCCAAAAAATTGCCTATGAACAGCTATATCCATAGATGGCCAGTATGTCTGAAGAAAGCTGTGTTTGAGCCTGCAAGTAAGTAATTTGCATTATTTTTAAAATTAATAAAATATATATTCCATGACTTAATGGGATTTTATGTTTCATATGTCTAATTATAAATAAAGCGTTAATATAAGAAATTATACTAATATATTTTAATGAAAATGGAAAAAGACCCTATTAATTATTATTTGAGTGGTTTTAAGTGCTGTTGAGTCATATGTGATTCAGTTATTTGCCCCACTGGTAAAGCAATGGCATTTTCAGCATGACACTAAGATTTCTTACTGACAGCCTCCAGCACTTTGCACCCACTCACCCTACGTCCTTCTATCTTCATCAGCAGAGATTAAAAATTTCACATCTGTTAAATCTGAAGGTAGCTGATTAGGTTTAATTCATTGATCACTATGAAATTTAATTTGCTGGTTTTTTTTAATGAGATAGAAGACTCCAAGCCTATACAAGTCTAATAGCTATCTCCAACATTTTGTAATACTTCCTGATCTATCTACAGATTTTAGACTTGCTTTGTCAAACTATGAGATTATCAGCTGAAATTTAAAAGAGTGAAAATGTATAGCTCTTCAAGTCAAATAAGAATGAATATTTGTAATGTTCAGAAACTAGTCAAGTAGAAAAAAAAATATTGTTAAGACATTGTCATCATTTTTTTTTTAAAAGAAAAAAAATTCTGGAGGTTAGCCAGGCTGCATTTATGTGTTTATAACTGTGTTATCAGGCCTCTCAAGATAAATTCTCTCAATGAATGGACTTAGAAAGATCATCTCTCCTTTCTACACTGCTCTGGATAATAACGGTATTTATCTCTCCCAGAAAAGTATTTGAGGATCTGGTTAAATATCCATTATCTGCCATCCAAAGGCAGTGTAGAAGTGTAAAACATTAATAGAAGCAAGCAATACTTACCACTTAAGTACTTAAGGCGTAGATTTAACTCTCAAGGTGTGAAATTTAGACACTCTATGTCATTTGAAAATCCTGTCTGTTTGCCAGCACAACCAGAAACTGAACATAATTACAAGAGGCTTGGGTGACCCACTAATAGCGCCTCACATTAAATAAAGAGAACAGCCAGCATTGTCAGAGCTGCATTTCCATACTCATTGTGTTTTGAGAGAAAATGGCCACAGCCATAAGAGCTCACCATCATCACCCTAACTAAGTAATTAATTTCTCATTTAATATTACCACTGTTGTGAAAGCCCAGCGTGTGCTTGGATGGCCACAGTAGAGAGCAACAGCAGCATTTAAAATGTTGTGCATTTTTTTGGTTTGGGCTTTCCTTGCAAATTATTAAATTAAAAGATTGGACATACAATTAAATGACCAGTTTTCTGATTTATCTACCAGGAACAGAAACGTTCTATTCTGTTAAGAGAATGAATGTATTCAGATGCTGTAGCATTTTAATTAATTTTTTTCTTCATAATGTAGCTCTCTGTTGGGGGAACTAAAAATCTAGAGAAAAGCTTGATATGTCTAAACAATTCACCCTGGAATTTTAAAAGTAAAGGTAAGCTCCCCACAGCCTAATGGAAAATAAAGCCATACAATAACTGGTTTCAAAACACAGTATAAAGCTTAGCTATTTTCTAACCAATGCCCACATTCACAAAAGGATTTCAGCTTCCACATGGGCACTCAACACCTAAATCCTCAAGTGTTCTCCACAGAAATCTCCACTTAAACTTTGTGCCTCCTTGGATGATGACAAATAAAAGCGGCAGCATGTCTGTTTATCCCTTGTGGATGTTGCAGCTTCCAGCTTTGCTTCCCTCCAGCCAGGGCCTGGCAGGGCTGGGGATGCAGGCAGTGGTCTCAGCAGGGATTTGGTGCTGGTTTAGCAGGTGGGAGGTCACAGTGCTTCAGTAGCTGCAGAGAGAAAACTGCATGGAAGCTGTGGCTCAAAGAGGTGCCTGACACTTCAGATGCCACCTGTTCTGTTTGCCAGGGCTGACACGTTTCTGGGGCTACAATACCAACATCAATGGTTTATCCATAAACAAAGAAATACTGCTTCTGATAGTTTCTTCATTTTGTTTATTGACTCTTAGGAGGGGAGGAAGTAAAAGGAAGAAACATTTGCAAAACACTTTGGTCTTGCTGTAATCAATGGCACACCCTCTTTGGCTGAAGAGGGAGTGAAATGAGATTAACTCCAAGAAAGCTGAGCTGATGTGCAATCAGAAAAGAAAGACAGGTGAAAATACAATCCAAGACACAGGTGCCAGTTCAGGCTTTTTTCCTGGCATCCCTTTTCTGTTAGAATGTATGGGGACATTGTACAAGATTAATAGTTCCTGGCAGCTATTCCAAAGTACTCGCCAAGGGCCAGATTTCTGATCTCTTTTAGCATGGAAAGATGCCCAAACCAGTGCATTGTTTTTTAATATGCACTGAATAGTATATTAATATGTGTTTCAATACATAGTTTCTTGCTAAAAGACCCTTTCATTCTGTATGAAGGTAAAAAATCAAAGTTAGAGAGGGTGAAGATAGTAAGACCATATATATTTTGAAGACCAAAAGGAGGAAAATCAAAATGGATGTTAGAGTGAGACAGGAGAATAAAAGTAAAAATTAAATCAGTGCAGCTACAACTCTTTATAGGAATTCCTTTCTCATTTGCCACTTAACTTTAATGTGAACATTAGGATCTGCCATAACTGTTGCTTGTAATAATTAGATACATTTTTAAACTTTTGGGCAATACCTACAGCTTCCTTCCCCCTTTTGCGAAATTTAGTTGTTGGCAATATTTTAAAAGTTGCAACTCCTACAAGAACATTGCTTCCTTGTCTTAGATCCAGGGTTTCCTAGCACTCAAAAATTCAGAGATTGTTCAAATTGAAATATTTAGTTTAGGTTGTAAGAGACATGAGGAACAAAAAGGTTGTTTGCCAGAGACATTGAGATACCTGAAGGTGTAATTCTCCCCACACTGTTTGATCCAAGCAACAGGAAGGTGTTGTTCAACAGAGAAGCAATCAAAAGAGATAACAAAGAGGAAAAACATCACAGGAAAGTCTTTCAGATCTTCAATAGCATTCTACCCATCCAATTTGACATTTCAGTTTCAATTTTTAAATACTTGGGATAAAAGTTTTAAGATATTTTTCATTTCACACTTTTTTTCTTTTGAAACATGCACAGGAATTTATCAGCCCACCTCTGTCATCAGCCAAATAACACAGTCCCAGCTAAGGCCATCTGAACAAGAAACCTAATCAGAACTGGAGCCTCTGCTCCAGACTCTCTGCTAGAAGCAGCATTTTAAAAGAGTAAGTGAAGCTCAAACAATTTGAAGCTGCCCAAGGCAGCTAATTTATTTTTTTAAAATGTACTACTTTTCATCTCCACACATGAAAAAAGAGTCATTACTGATGATATAAAGTACTAAGTTCTCTAAATGTACTATGCACAACAAACTGGCTTGGTTCTGATCACATAAAGTCTACTTTAGTACTTTTTTTTTTGTCCATTTTAGTTATTTTAGTTCACATTAAGGCACCAGATTTGTGTAAAACGTTATCATAACCAGCATATGGTTTTCCTGAACTAGATTTCAGATTTTTTTAATCTCTCCCCCTTTTAAAATGGTATTTATATAGTATTTAAATTAACCTCTGAACACTTTGATTTACCTTTGTTATTATGGATAATTTATTATGATCAAAAAAGAAACTTCCATTTCAGTTTTGGTGAAATAGTGGTGTCATTTGCATTTATCCCATGTGCCATGTTGATGTTAGTCTACCTGGAAGATTTCACCATGAAGGTGGCTGCTGTGATTGCATTTGATCTGCTGTAGAAGGGATTTCCCAGAAAAAGGAATGGAAATGCTTTTATAGACTTTTAGGTTATGTCAGAATTTTTTTGTTTTGTTAATATGAGCTTTTGCCAATCTTTAACAGCATGATCCAAACCCCATTTGAAGGCAATGGAAAGTCTCCCATAGAGTTTGATGGCCTTTGGATCAGTCACTAAGTGCATCTAGACTTAATGAGATGTTAATGTGAATTTTATGCTGCTGTGTATAGGAATAGATTTTCCAACCTTTCTTCTCCCCACTAATGCAAAAAGAGTGATCTGCCTTTTTAAATTTTAAAATTTTATTTTCCTGCTGTAATCGGTGTGCACGCAGAAGGAGGATTTATGCAGCTCACTGTGTTCCCTACTCTCTCCCCCTGCTACCACCCTGTAGCACAGCGAGCTGCAGAGAGCATCACTCGCTTCCCTAGAGGAACAGCAAATGCCGGCACCCCTTCTGCTCCACCCTGAAACCCCGGCTGGAGAAAAAGGCAAAAATCAAGGGCGGTGGAGGGGAAAGGTGGGGGAGAACACCATCAAAAAATAAAAGAAAATCAAAAAGCAGCAACCCCGGGGAAATCGGGGATTCCCAAGCCTGGCTTCTTGCTCCACCTGGCGGGAGATGCGCGGGCAGGGAGGGATGGATGATGGATGATGGATGGGGGATGATGCATGGGGACCCGTTCCCTTCCCCGAGGGGTTTGGGTGTTGTACGGAACCCGACCGAGGCCGGGGGCTGACGTGGGGTGTCAGGATGGGTCTCGGCTCACCCACAGGGCTAGAGTGAAGTTCTTTTTTTTTTCTTTTTTTTGGTCCCAAAAGGGAATGATGCTTGTTCTGGTTCTGCAGCTCCGTAGCGTTGTCATGCCAGCCTGACTTCCCCAGGGACGCGGGGACATTGTGTGACTCACGGTGTAAAGATTAACCCCGTGCACAAGCTTGCAGGGCTGCTGTCTGTTGGACAAGTATTTCACATATACACAGAAATTCTCAGAAGAGAGAAGATGTATCGTGTGGTTTGTCTCAGTCACTGTAAGAATAAGAAATCATCTGCTGCGGGTCGGTGACACTGCTGACCTAGTCAGGAACACTCACTGAGTGTGGGAAGTTGGAGACATGGCACAACGTGTACCGTAGGAAGTGGTTTTGATCAGTGTGAGCAATTCCAATACTTCTCAGAAGCTGTTATTAGCACATCTTAAATCTACTCTTTTATAAATATTTGGAACACAGACAAGCGTTAATGGCAACATTTTCATGCCCTTAGGTACAAAGTGAGCTTTCTCTGGAACACTCTGCTCTGCATCTTTGAAAGCCCCAGCACAAGATTCAGCCCAAGCTGAAGTTCCAGGGAAGCCACAGCTCCACACAAAGGCAGGCTGCAGGAAGAGTGCCTGAAATCACATCCAACTGAGGACAGCTGTCCCAGCAGGAGGGTGGCAGTAGACTCCAGACTACCCCTGGGTTGTTCTGGCTCTTCACAGCCTTATGGCCTGGTGGCTTTTTTTGGGCTACCTTGAATGTGGCTCTGTCAGGATGTCCAGGGTCTCAGACTCCTTGCCAGAGAGGAGGCAGCTTGTCTGTCAGTGCTAACAGGTGATGGTGATGTGCCAGGAAATACAAGGACTGCACTGTGAGCTGAAGAACAAAGGAACAAGGAGAGAGAGAGAGATCTGACCTTGTGAGGGAGGATATCCAGCTATGAGACAGCCAAGGCTGCACAACCACGACTCTGGACACAGTTAGACACAGGGAAAGAGGGTTTTCCATGGATTCACAGCCAAACCTTGGCAGGAGAAGTGGCAAGCCCCAATCTTGGTATTTGACACCACTAGGCTGGAAGTAGCTGCAAAGTTTCATTGTTTGTTAGTTTTCACAAGGGCCCATGAAGTTAAAAAAAAAAATTAAAAAATTGTTACCAATAGAGAATATTTATAACAGCCATTAGTTATTTTGTCTCCATTCCTTCAATAATTGCTTCTGTAGTAAAGGCCAGCTATTTGACAGGCTGCAGAATATAGATTCTCATTGTGTTGATTGATATTGAGGTACTTGTAAGTCAGTCTCAATTATGTAAAATTCTTGGCATGCCTGACTTTTAAATAGAAACTTTCCTCAAACAAGCATCTTGGGAGACCATTACAAACCCTCTTTTTCCAAAAAGCCTGAAAAGAGATACACTACCTCTATCTTCCTTTAAATGTCATCAAACCAAGCCTATTTATTACACATTTCAGATTCAACTTAACAGTTTCAGCATGATGTATTTTAGGAGAGTGGTAATCTCTTAGGTTGCTTAAAAACATGCTGTTCTTCAGTGAAAGGAAAGAAAGATACACACTGCATTAAAAACCAAACCAGAAAAACTTGCATTTACTAGAGAATTATGATAGTATGTCCTCTGTTCAAGAATTCTCTGATCCAGGTGAAGTCTGAATATCTTTCAATATTAACCATTTGCAAAGCATACTAGAATATGGCCATGGGTATCCATAGCAAATTTTAAATCTGAAATCACACCATTAAATAGATAATTTCTGCAATTGGCTGGTTCCAATAGCTCTATCAATTAATTTATCCCACCTGGAGTGTATGGGTATGTCCAACGCTTGGTTCATGAATCCTGCCAGCAGTGCAGGAACAGCAGTTGGGCATCAGGTGAGCTGGAGCAGTTGACATCTTTTATCTGGATTCACAAGCTGATCACCCCAGCTGTTTGGTACAGTTTGTTTACTCCCTGAATTCCCCCTTGTGCCTCCCCTCTTTGCCCTCATCTGCATGGAGCAAAACAAGTATATAAATGAAAAGGAACTCAGACTGACAAACCACAAATTCACTGCCAAAGGAAGATTAGGCATATATACCAAGAAGACATAACGTATTTTGTCATAGCTGCACTCAATATGCAGAGATTATTTACCAGGTCCAGGGTTTAAGTGTGGCAGATGGATGCAGGCTAGCATTTCCCACCAACAAAGATGCTGTTTCAGAAAAAAAGGTGTGTTCAGCTTCTGGAAAAGAAATTTACCTCTCAGCAGGCACTGGCAACTCCAATCTTATTTGCATTTCTCAAAGCAGCAGCACACATCTCCCTTTCTCAGCCCTAACTCTCCCTGCCAGCCAAAGCTGTGCTATACAGATAGGTAGTAAATAATGCAGCATTGTGCAGGTTGTCATGAGGCCCTTTCCTTCTCCTGTGCTGCAAATGCCTTTTCAGAAGCAATAGTTAAGTTGTCAGCAGAGTGGGATTACAAATCTGATACTCAGCAAAGTTCTGGACAGTTTGAGCTTTCAGGCATTTTCCATGAGCAGACACCAATCATTTCACACTGGTGGGTGCTCTGTTGGGTCAGGTGTTTTTTAAATGGGGATCAGAGAAACAAGCACAGGAGGTCAAAACAGATATAATTTTGTAGATTCATGCAAGGCACCAAAAAATCTAAGGCTACAAGATAATGGCATTTTACTCCTAGGCTTTGAATTAAATTGTCTTTCAACTTTGTTTAAGGGATTTGCATTGTCGAAGCAAAATTCTTGAACATAAACACTTGTTGCTATAAATATTTAAAATTCTCCTCTGTGAAAACACAGATGAGACATATTAGCAAACACAGCATTGTGTCTCATTATGACTTCTATGCATAATGAAAATGGTAAAAGCAATATGGTTTCTTTTAAAATAATACTAGCACTTAGAGTATAATGGTACACCCTTGAAGATGTTATTTCACAAATGTTCAGCATACAGGCTCTCATACTAATGCTTGTTGTAACACAGCAGAAACCTGTACTGCTATGAATTCTCACTAATGCAAATTACTTAGAGGGATGGAAAACCCTGCCTTTATATTATGTTGTTCATTTTAATGTCAATGCCATTCTTCATTCCTCTATTCATATAGCTCTATTATTAAAAATATTTGTCTGTTAGGTGGAGTTGAGCAAACAGCCCAAATTAAAAACACTCAAGGCTCAGGTGACTGCACCAACAATCTGTGCTTCTGGGCAGCCACCTCTGCTTGAGAGATTTCAGCTCATGCCCTGTAGGCACTAATAAGGTCGGGAATCTCAGGCACAGTAATAAGGGAGGAGTTTCCAGGTTTTGAAGAGCCTTAGGCTCTGTTCTACCTCTCAACAGCTGCTCCTGGAGCAGTTCCAGCAATGCCCTGTGGTGGGAAATGACTAACCCTGTTCCACAGGTCAGATGCTGAAATTTCTGCGGTTGAGGTACATCCCAGGACAACAATTTTCCTGCCACCAGTCTGTCCCAGAGCCACCACCCACCCCTGACACACGGATAGGATCCTGGCCCACAGAGCTCCCTCTCTGTGCTGTGCTGCTTTGAAGCAGAAACAAGAGATGTCTGACAAAAACCTGAACTTTGACAACAAAGTTCCTGTTGGTTTTGATCAACAGCACAAACAGCAGGTACTAGCACAGAGGGTGGAACTCTGGCTTGTGCTAAGAGGTGACACAGTTTCTCCTTAGCTCCAAATAAAAAAAGGTTACAAGGATGAAAAAGGAAAACAAAGCAAAATACACACATGCATTAAATCAGTAAACAAGTAAAAAAACAACAAAAAGAGGAACCATAAAAGTTTAAAGACAGGTATAATTAGAATTTGGGGCGTTTTCTCCCATCATAATGCAGTCAGATCCACTCACCATCTTCCCTGTTACTTTATATTCTGAATAGTTCAGCATGATATTTACAGAGAAAAAACACGTGGGACATGTTGTGTCATATTCCAGCAATCTAATCAATTTTGTTCTGGTTTTGCTGAACTAGAAAACATGCATTTGATTCTGCTAAATATTGCCATTAAATGAGTTTTCTAAAATAATTCAGATAGTTTCCTGGGAAAGACATTAAAAATCCCACAGTTTCTATAGTGAAAATGCCCCAAAGAGAACAGCCTGTCTCTCCACTATGTATTTCAAAAGAAAATCTTCCCTAAGGTTCTGTGCAGAAGATGATAGTGAAGAGAATGTATCGTCTAATGTTTGATTAGTTGCCACAGAAAAAATGTGAATTTCAGAGAAAGTTAATCAAAGATACAATTGAAGGGCAACATGTCTCTGTTTCTCTGTCCTTGGTATAATATATGAGATTGTAACACTGAAGTGGAAATGTGGAATGTTGCAGTAATTTTAACCAAATATTTTGTCCTCCACAGCAATCACATTCTCTTTTGCTAGTGAAATGCTACTCATTTTTCTTCCTCTTTTCTTCACACCCATGCACTATGGATGAGTTCTCAAAACATTGCCTCTTGTCTTTAATTATCTAGAAGAGCTTGATTTCAAGAAATATTCTGGATTGGAAGGGATCAACAAGGATCAATTACAGAATGCTATGTTTGTTTTTTTTAATTACATGGGAAACATTTTTTTCTCATCATCTCTGTGCATGCATTTCTACAAACAGTGAATTACATGTGTAATTACTCAGTTTTCACTTAGGCAACTCCTGATAGTAATGACATTTCCATATTGTCCAGGCTATGATGGGATTTCATCCACTCCATCATTTCTTGAATCTACCAGCCACATCACACAATCAAAACCATACAAAACCAAAAGTTTTCTACTTATTTATGGGGTATTTTATATGAAAGAGTCATTCTAACTGCAGGTGTTCCCTTGGAATCTATGGCAAAAATAAAAATGCAGTCACAAAACTCTGGAGCTTGTTTAGAAAGTACTTTAGTAATTGAGAAGTTTGAGCCTTGTCCATATTCAAATTAAAAAACAAAACAAAACAAAACAAAACAAAAAAAACCAACAATATTTCTAGATTCTTCTCTTTTCTTATTATGAACTTTTTACTGCTACAAAATGAGTGCTGAGACTGATGAAAATGTTACAGCATGGAGAACTTTTTGCATATGCACAGCTGGGGAAAAAAGGAAACTTCTGAGCAAAGGAGCTACTGACTGACAGCACAGAGCAGAAGTATGAGAGAAGTTGGTGAATACCAAATAGCACAAGGATGAGTTTTTATTACCTCAGAGTTCTAGATTTTTTATTTTTCTTTTTACCAGGTATCTTCTTATTTTTCAATCATCCATGAAAATGAATTACAGAAGAAATCAATCTCTATTCCACTATTATGGGTTATTTTATTATGGGGAGTTATTTAATAACAGGGTATCTTGTATCTCTACTTGTGTCTAGGTGATATCAGTGAGAAGCTCAAAGCACCTTGAAGAAAACACATAGGTAAGTGTCATGGCAGAAAGAATTTAAACTACAAATGCTCCTAGGAGGAATGTCAGTGTGTTGGTTCTTTCCTTCTAAACACAAATTGAGACATGACCATGATGTCAGAATTAGTGGATGTACACAATGTTTCAGGAGTGAGTGGTAGAAACAAGACTGCATTTTGTCTTCCTATAATAGAAAGAAAAATAGAAAAGGTAAGAACGGTGTTCTAAAATCTGTTCTCTATAGACTGATGAAAACTGAAAAAGAAAAAACCCCACATTATTGAGCTGAATTACATTTCCATGACATGTTTGAGGAGGGAATGAAGAATTTTGCAGTTAAGTTCCTAAATTCACTCTCACTGCAAGCATATGTTTGCCAACATGTCAGTGCTGCCTCTGTGTCAGCTACTTTTCTTCCAGGGCTGTCTCTGATGCTCTTCCTTTCCATTACCATTTGTCACCTGGCATAAAAAACTCCTGATTTCTGAGCTTGATAGGCTAAATTCAATGCCAAATATCCTGCTGATCAAAAGTAGTGAACTATGGCAGGGTGAACAGCAACATTAGTTAAGGAGTCTGCGTTTTTCCCTAAGATAATCACTATAAATCTAAATTAAAATATTTCTGGCCTGTAAGTGTGATAACATGGAGATTTTTTTGTTTGGTTGATTTTTTCTAGGCTATTAATCAAAACTTGTATTCTATCTCAAGCATAATTTTCATCTTGAAAAGTGCAGCAACTTAAATTTGTATTTCTGTAACTTGAAAATAACTAATTGTATGTTTTCAAATGTAGAACACATTGATTTGGCCTATACATGCCAAGTATCCCAGAGTTTTATAACCCAAATTACCAATTTCTCTGTTCTCTGCTGCACTCCCTTCCTCTGTCTAACCACTATGCTGCCAGCAGGACTGGCTGCATTCTTACAATGGGTTTGGGTTTCTTTAGTCTCCTGTCACAAGAAATAAAATGCAAAAGGAAAAACTGACAAGTGGAATGACTTTGATAGGAATGCCACGGATTTGTTTGTTTTTATGTCAAGAATTTGTGAAAACATACTTTGAGAAGTTTCCTCATGACTGTGAAGGGTCTTCACTCAGCTTCTCTGAGATTCATGCCCTATTGAGATCCTGCTGGGCAGTGTGTGTGTTTCCATATACAGCTCTCCAAGGATCACACTGCAAAAAAATCACACAGTTAACAGAATCTCCCTCTTAGATACAAACAACCACGCATAATCTTACCTATTAATTTCATCAGACATTTCAGTCTGCTTCTGATTTTTCAAACGATTTAACTAGAAACAATTAGAAATGTTTAGCAGAAAACACAGTGAGTTTTCTCCCATCTTTTGAAGTCAAATAATGCAAGGTTAAATTAAAAAGGTGGAGTTTCAGCACAAAAGAACTGTGCTTAGTGGAGAAATATGAGAAATTTCCCCTTGGTCAAGTGTTCTGACCGTACAGCTGCCATGTGCCTGTGCACACACTTCCTAAAAGTGTTGAGGCCTTGAATTTCTTTCTCTCAAGCAGCAGCACTCTTGGGAAACTGCAGCTAATAGAGAATGCAACCACACGTCTCCTCGGCAGCACTGTTACTGGGAGCACATTAAGCTCATCCTTTGCTCTTTACAATTGCTTCCCATAGAATATCAAATAAAATTCAAGGTCTTGGCACTTATCTGCAGTGCTTAGATACCCAGGGCTGTAACCAGAGTGGTGAGCATGAAGCACATGGGAGCTTTCGTGTCCTGAAAAGACCCTGTCTCCACACTTGGCTAAGATCAGGGCATGCAGAAAATCCCACTCACCATTTTGTCTAGGTTTCTATAGGAAATAAACCTGAGCATGTGGAGGAGGAGAAAGCAATGGCTTTGGATGAGAAACAAAGTAAGACAAGGGGTGTAACTATGTACAGACACAGGACTGAAATTCTGGATATCTTATTTTGGAGCTAAATAAGGTATCAGACAGATACCTTATTCTGAGCCTGGCCTGGATCAGCAATAGTGTGGCAGCAGGACCAGGGCAGGGATTGTCCCCTGTGCTCAGCACTGGTGAGGCCACACCTCAAATC
>PYHW01010003.1:5109318-5123640 GCA_013186435.1 Turdus rufiventris | reverse complement strand
TTGGGCACCTCACTACAAGAGAGGCACTGAGGGGTTGGAGCAAGTCCAGAGAAGGGCACTGGAGCTGGGGAAGGGTCTGGAGCACAAGTCTTGTGAGGAATAGCTGGGGGAGCTGGGGGTGCTCAGTCTGGAGACAAGAAGGTTCAGGGGGAGCCTTATCCACTCTCTGCAATTCCCTGAAAGGAGGTTAAAGCGAGGTGAAGGTCGGGCTCTGCTCCAGGGCAACCTGACAGGATGATAGGAAATGGACCCAAGCTGCACCAGGAAGGTCCAGGCTGGACATCAGGAAGAATTTCTCCACTGAAAAGGCAGCTAAGCATTGGAATAGGCTGGCCAGGGAAGTGGTAGAGCCACCTCCCTGGAAGTGTTCAAGAAACTATTGGAGGTGGCACTTAGTGCTTTGGTTTGCTGGACATGATGGTGTTTGGTCAAAATTGGACTCAATAATCTTGAAGGTCTTTTCCAACCTATTGTTTTAAAGACCACATAGATAATGCTTCCATGAACTAAGGAACATAAAAAAATATTCAGCCCAATACAAATGACATCATTCCATGTCATCTTTAACACAGTTGTTGACATAGATAAATGCTTATAAAAGAAAAAAAACTAAAAACAAAGAAAAAAAGAAAAAAAGAAAATATATAACAACAAAAAGTTTTTTTGGAAAGACTAAGTGATTGAACACTGTAGCTGAGGCTGTCTTGCTCTTCAGTGTGTAGAGCTCATTATATATTTTACACAATTTCAAAATATTTTTTCATTATACACAACATGACAAATATGTGTTATAACTGTAGACTAAGTATTCCTGATGTACTGGATACTATTTGATTTTAATTAAAAAATATTTTAAATTGCTTAATAATAAAATATGACAGGGATATGTACTTTTCTGTTCTTAATTATTAAAAGTTTTAACTCCAAGAACTACTATTATAACAGTTTAAAATGCATCTCAGAAAATACTCCTTCCTAAAATGCAGTTTGGACATTTTTTCAGATTCCTAACCTACAATTTAAATGAGCTTTCATCATTGGGACCTGTAATATCCAAGTAATGAGATTCTTAATTCTCTGAGGAGCTCCACTAAACTTAGTCAAAGCTAATGGAAAAAATAAAGAGTTGGTCTCTTAAACCTGTTTGCAGTTTGAATGAGCTCTGGTTTAAAGGATGAGCATTTTTTCTGCTGAACTGAATATAATAGTTCAATTTAGGAAATCAAACCCAGACATAAAGAAAAGAAAATGAAAATGTGAATTTTGAACAAAAAGCTGCATTTAGAAGAAAGATTTGAGTTTTGAAAAGCTGTGCTTAACTTTGTAATACTAATTTGTGCAAATAAGACTTCCTGAAACCAGAATTGGGAGTTCTTCAGTTGATTGCAAAATTGGAATAGACATGTCTCAGGTGGACTTCAGCACCTGGGAGTAGGACAAGTACCAATACTTTGTGATTCTATGATTTTCTCTTTGCAATAATGAATTAATGGAGTTATTGAGTAGCTTCTAAGTTTCCTTATGTAGATGTTAAAGTGAAACATTAATTTTGTGAAAGATCACCCAGTTAGGTAACAAGAAAGCAGCAATTTTATTGAATTACTTTTTCAATGCCACTGTTTGGTTGATCACATCTATATTGTGAAAAATCACAAATGAAGAAAATAAGATAACTCGAACTAAGGACAAACTTTTTTCTTTCTATTTCCAAATGAAATGTTGCAAGAACAGGTACAGAGCTGCAGCCAGGCAACACGATATTCACTGTCACTTTTGCCCCTCTCAAAATTGTATCACAAGCCCAAACACCTTCCACAGATGCCTCCTAGTTTTGACTTCCTTTAAAGTCATAGATCCATTATCAAAATTTCGTTGTTCTGCTTGCAATGCCACAAGAAGTAAAAGGTGTTTTCTCCTACTTGGAGCTGGCTGGGGCTGTGTCAGACCCAGGGCAGCCCCTGCTCCCTTCCCACAGAGGCCACCCTTGCAGCTCCCCCTCTGCCCTCACCTTGCCCCCTACACCTCCACACTCCTGCATTCTGGTTTTGTAGAGCAACAAAACCTTTTAAAACAAACGGAAAACATTCTCAGCTCTGGCAACACTGTAATATGTGATCAGGCAATGCAAACTGTAGAAAGATCAAAAGATTCTGAGCAACTAACAATAAGTGATTCAATGATGTCCTTTAATCTTTTTTGTGCTTATATTGCTTATTTGGTTTGATTTCCTTTCTATAAGTTTTTCATATGAAAAATTAAATGTATAAAGCAATTCAATCTTTTGTGATTCATGCCTCAAGCAAAAAGAGATGTCCATCAGCAGTCATCCTATTTCAAGCCTATTAGTACATATGAAAAGTTTTCATATTTAATTTCAATGTAAACTATTGAGCAAGCACTTCTCCATGCATTTTCTCTTGTTTTCCTTCAACAGTATGTCTGCAAAGTTTCTGTCCTGTTTTTTTTTCCATTGCTGAAGGCTCTAAAACAAATCAAGCTCCTTCCTGAATCCTGAATCTGAACATGATAAACTCCCCTCACCCCCTGCCAATTCTCTACACTTTGTAGACAACTGCCACAATTTCTGCTTTATCTTTATGTAGAATCTTAATTTTGCTAAGAAAGCTCCTGGGCAGCAGCTGCACATTAGATTGCATTTTCCTCTCTCTGGGGAAATGCATTTCCTACTGAATAGACCTGTGTGACCCAGGAGGGGCTGCAGCAAAGAGTGAGGAGTCTCTGTTCTCTGGATTAAGACTCACCTTTTTAGAGGTGGGGGATATGGGGAACTTATTTTTTAAATTCTAAGTGCTCACAACCAGCCCAATACTTGAATATACCCCTCAATTAGCTAGCTTTCCAAAATGCTTTTAAAAACCCAAATTAAAATCATATAGGAGGGGAACTGTGGCAGAGAGAGAAAACAGGTAAGGTCGTGTCTGCTGCCAGTTGCCTCTGGCAACAGCGTCCAGTGATAATACTGAAGTGCACAAGACCTAGAGGTGAGCTAATGTAAAATTAACATAACTTCTGAAATCAGTAAATATTACCAAAAGCCTGCAGGATTTGTATTTATTTTTGCTCTCACCTATCTCTTTATAAATAAAAATACAAATGTATCATGTTCCCTACCAGCAGCTTTAGAAGTGCTGCTTACAGCCTGTACAATTTTTAAATATTTACTTTCCTAAAAGTGAAAAATGTATTTTCCCCTACTTGCAGACACACCTACTTAAAAACTCCAACACATTCAAACATTCAAATCTTATTAAACCCATTCTGTCTTTTTGCTAAGCCTGAGATTACTATCATCAGGTAAATCAGGTAATGTTTAAACACAAAGGTCAAAAGTTAAAACAGAAGTCAAATATAATACCAGAAGTCTGGTATTAGTCTTGGATTAGTACATGCTTTTGAACGGGAAGACACCCTTACTTATTTCACTTACAAATTCTGTTTGTAGACAAGAATGAAAAAAGCACTGAGGACAGAAATACTGGGGATAGCCAATTGCTTTCCATAACAATTTACTCAGTGAAAAACATTTCCTAGGAAGCTGTTGCATAATTATATTGAATTACAAAAATAGGCAGATATTTTAATGCATATGCCATAAGGGAATGGATAATGGAGTGAATGATATTATACAACAAAGTTGTGGCTATTATCTTGTCTTTGCTAGATTTTTATTTTGACACATTTTAGAAAGGACTACAACCTGGAGCTTTTTTCTATTAAAATAAAGCTTTCTAAAAATCTAAAAATATTAAGTGAAATACTCCTTGTTTTCAGAAGATAGGATTGAAAATCTTAGGATTTGTCATGAAATTAAAATGCCTAAAATATTTTTGAAAACTTAACATATTGCCCAGAAATGTAAGCAGTCTGTAAGAGTGCTTTGAACAGTTAGAGTGTTTTACATTGTTATAAATAGCTCTGTCTAAAACTATGCAGAAATTCTATAATTCCAGGGTAGGGAAGATAAAAAAACATTTTTTGGAAAATATATGTTGGCTAAGCAGAGAAGGATCAGCTAAATAAAAAAAATCAGAAAAATCTTCAGGAGGATTAACCACCTGCATCAAAAAGAAAAAAACAAATCCATATGCCCTGCTAATCCCTGGATTCTCATCCATGAGGTCTTTGTAAAATATATGAAATTATAATGTCAGCATTAGAATGCATCAGGGCTGAATATATCAGTGTTTATCCAGGCACAGTGTACACAAGGCAGATGTTGGACTGACCCTTGCTCAGTGAAATCTGTCTGATGGTTTAGTTGCTCTTCTCTATGCATTTGAAATGTCCATGATGGAGAAAAATGTCAGAGGTGCACCTTTAAATTTCAGGGAAAGAGCTACTCACACATGTCCGTGGGAGGACACCAGACCCAGTCTGAGACAATGTCAAGGCAGCATTAGTTTAGAACATGTCTCAGACTCCTGCAATGAGTGAAGATAAAAGAAAAAGAACTTGAGAAAAGTGGAGTTACAACATTGTTTTCCAAATAGCTATGGCTTGCTGTTTCAGGCAGGGCTCAGGAAGAGAGAATGGGAGATCATGTTATCCTACAGATTTCCTTCTCAAACTAAAATCAATGAGGGGTAGATGAACAGGGTTAGTGATGGAGGAGGGCAGAGTAAGGAAACAAAAGTAAAAAGGTCTCAGAATCTCTACTGATGAAAAAATAGCACATACTCCCAAAGCACTGCTGCTCCACGTCACTTCAGGTATTGCTGGTGAGAAAACAATGTTGGAGAATGACAGGCAGACTATGGGAAGGGAGAAACTGTGTTGAGAAAGCAATCCAGACTAAAAAGTCACCACATAGAAGGTGTGATAAAGGATAAGGAAAGGAAAAGGGTGGATGAGGTTGGCCTATTGAGTTTGATGTATCTCTGAGTGAATAGCACTGTGTGTGTTTGGAGTAGTGTACACAGCAGGCCTTGGGGCATTTCTAGGCTATCAATAGTTTGCCACAGCAATTAAATGTGGCATTCAAGAATAATCCTTGAGGCAAAAGCATCACTATATGCCAGTTAAATTATCGTGGGTCAGTGAGCAACAGACAACTGCCTACCAGTTTTCTTTTCTTAACATGAAGGAAGCATTTAATTCTCTGGCAACTCTGTTATTTGCCTTAGGTATAAGAAACACATCTTGTAATTGCCATTTATTAAACTTTGCCTCTATAAGCATACACAACATAATCAAGGCCCATAAATAAATGTAGTTTGCCATATCTCCTACTTTGCCTGAGAAATTATCTTTCTCCAGAAGACAAGGAAAACATGCATTCAAAAAAATGGCAAGTATAGGCTATGTACCTCTCTTGTGATTTGCAACACCATGATGGGAAAACCAGCAACACACAGATTCATTTTTTTATTTAAGTGATAAGAAAGAGGCAGTGGGAGAATGACTGTGAGCTCTATGGAACAGCAAATTGTTGCATGGAATTACGGAAATAATTTTAAGGGGAAGGTGAAAGCATCAGAGAAGCTGTTTGAAGACAAGCACAGCTACAGAATATGGCGTTTGTTTTCCAGATACAGTTTTATTTTGCTGCTCCATTTATGCTCTTAGCAGATGGTGTTTTCTTCTCAAAGCTCCAGAGAGCCAAAAGTAAAAATAATATCATACAGGAGTAGTCACTCAAGGGAATTTTTAGAAGGTTGTCTTTTCTTTCACCTGTATATTTCCTCATTTGTCTGAATTCAATGTGAGCTTTCAGCTCTTACCAGCACATTCCCATAATCACCCTAATGTTCATATGGTCACTTCTGACATGCTCACTGCCAGGTCTGGAGTGAGTTTTCAGAAGTTTAGGAAGAAACCTGACTTGAAACCTTAGAGAGTAATTTAATGTCTGCTACCTTCCTTACTTTCCCATTTTCCCACTGCAAAGCAACCGTTCCTTCCCATTCTTCCTTTCCATTTTGATGTGAAACTTGTTTATAAAATGCTCTATTGCCTACATATCTTGCAAATAGATAGAGTGTGAGTTATATAAGTACCACTAGCAGGTGGCAGTTGAAACAAAAACAAAATATAGAAAAGATAAAGGAAGTAAAACAAACATGGTACAAGTACTGTTTATTTTCTTATTTCTTTACAACAGAAAAACCTATAACTTCCCCCTCTATTTTAGCATTCTCTATATTAAAATATCGCCTACACTATAAATTAATACAGAATGGAATGGTAATCCATTAAACATTAATTTAAAAACTTCTATTGTATTATGTTTGCATTACTGCACCAGCACTATCCTGGCATAGACTATGTAAGATTCCAATAAGAACAACTTACTGAATTCGGAAAATAGATCTCTTAGTGGAAAAAGATTTGCCAGTGGAAGTCAGAGAAATAGTTCACAGGTCAGCAACATAAGAGCATGAAGGGGGTTTTTGAAGGCAATATTCTCAACCAGAAGCATCCAAATAGCTGTCAGTCTCAGGTTTCTGCTTCACTTTTTTCACTCTATCCCTGAACAGACACTGAAGAATTTAGTAGCTTAGGAAAGAGCTCTTTTACAGTTACAGAAATGTGATCTTTGGTAGAACACAATACTCTGCTCATTGCAGAAGTGCGAAACACCATCCTTTTCAGAGTTTGTTGTGTAATTTCTCATTGTCTTTTCCAAGGAAAAAACAGTTTTCTTATTGACAATATAGAATATAAGAGACCATGAGCAAAGCTATGCCAAGTGGGGCTTTGTTAAGCCTCCAAAATGTTCTCTTTGAACAACCTGCCCTTCATGGCACTGCAGTTATTATGGGGAGAACACATCTCCTCTCTCTTGCAGGAGCCCTGGAGGTCTTGGAAATCTTTATGTGCTTGGGGCTGACTGTTCAACAGCTGGGTTAGTGAAAAATGTGCTCATTCCTTCAGTATAGGGGAATGTTATCTCTGTGAATCTCGCTGATTTGGCAGACATTCTCACTGCCTTTTTGTCTTCAGATTAATCTACATCACATGAAGCCTGAGACAACTCAGGAGCTGGAAGGAGTGGTCAGAACTGTCCTGTAAAGCCAGGACCCTTTTTTATCTCTTTTCTTCAAGAGTCCCCTGAAAAATTAAGTTAAATTTTCACCTCAGTGCTGTTTCCAAAGCTACATCTCCAGAAGTTTCAAATAGGACAAGCCTTTGAGGATACAAAACCTCATTCTTTAACCAGAAGTTACTGTTAATGATGGAACATAATTAATTTTCTGTTTTTCATACATACATAAATGCATGGATTTGATAAATAAAAACTACTGTTAGCTTTCTAGAAAATACACACGTGATATTCATAGTGAAATTCAAAATGGAATATGGGCTAAATTCTGTTTTCAGGTCACAGGCTTTGAGAGAGCTGTGCTGTCAGTGAGGATGATGGATTCTGGGATACTTCCAGGGGGTGCTGGGATAGATGAGAGTTGCTCTACCTTCTAACTATAATTTGTTTATTCCTTTAAATTAAGTGGTTCTATGGAACACAGCTTACCTTTCCAACATCAAAGACCAAGAAATATTTGAAAGTAATAATGCTATAAATTATTTTGATTTTTACACTGAATTTTCTGTTTTCATACTTAAAAAGAATTTTTCTTTCTCATGCCTTTCTGCTTTTTGACCATGCCAACACAGACTTGTTTTAGTAATATTACAAAATGCAGAAAAAAGAGATAGTAGACAAATGTCCAACACATTAATCAACAAACTTCCTATCTCACTAAAACTTAAGGCATATTAATCCCTTCAATCACATTGAATAATTACTTGTCTTTTAAAGGATACCAGATATTATGATCATTTTCATACCTCTCCACTTGCCCAATACTCCCCTTGAAAAGTTAAGTCTTTTGAGCCTGAAAGAGCTCAGGATCTGAATGAGAGAAAAAAAATTCTCATGTATAATACTTCCAGACTTTTAAGTTCTACTCTCTGCTAAGGTCTTAAGAAGATTTATATAAAGCCTACAAGTTGTTTCTAGTTCAGGTCCTTGGCAGCATGTTTTAATTTCAAATCTGTACTTTTTTTTTTTTTTTTTTTTTTTTTGGTTTATCAGCTGAGCTGGAAAATGGTGTGAAAATGGTGACACACTTCTAAAACTCCTGCTTCTGCCCTTCCCTGTCAGAATTATATGTAGCTCTGCAGTCTTCCTGAGAGTCATCTGCTTCATTACTTGACAAGCCTTATCCTTGCATTCTCTCTGGCTAATCCCCTGTCTTTCTTCTTTCATGTATCCCTAATGCTCTTAGGAACCCTTCTCAACCTCACAAATCTCACTAAGAGGCAGAACTAGCCCCCAGTGAGGACCCTGTTTTCATATTCATCCTTTTTGCCAAGGGTGCCAAACTCTGCAGTGAATATTGCACTGACAGGCCTATTAAGTCTTTCAGTGGAATTTTCACTTGCAAAGCATTTGCTTTCAAAAAAGAAAAGAGTTTAATAAAAATATGAGTGAGAACAATTTAAAACAGTAGAAGAACAGTTTAAGAAAGTAGGAGAAGCAGTCATAAAAGGGTAGTGTTTTGCTCCACTGCTTTTCGCTTTTCAATGCCTCCAACATAGGATTTCAATAGTTATTCCAAATTGATTCATATTGGAAAGATTATTGCTTATTTGAGGGTTGTTGTTTCTTTGATGTTTCTTGGGCTTTTTTTTACATATTCAGTTTTTTCACCTGCTTATCTTTTTTGTCCTTCTAATCTTACAAATTGCCAGCACATCAAACTTCCAACTTCATGTGCATCTAATGGGAGACTTAAGGTGACATGGAATGGTGTGCTGCACATGAGTCTTCCTGTTGATACTGCATGGTATTCTAGGTTTTGGGCATTAACACCATCATCTCTGGAAGGTAGACACATTTTCTGGATGCAAAAAGCACTTCAACATGTTGATGTTAAAGTGGGTGCTTTTAGCCCATCAGAGGGTGCTTTTCCCTCTAGTTTCATGGGGTATATCTTTTCCATATCTCTTGGAACAAAAAAATTCTGTGTTGACACTATTTCTCAGCTAGACTTTCATGCAAGGCAGATTTGAAAAATAAGTACTTTTTTTTTTTTNATTTGACAAATAAGTACTTTTTTTTTTTTTTTTAATTGCTATTTTAATCCTGGACCTTTTCTCTGACTTGTTTTCCAGTATGGCCCAAGAGAGACTGGCAATGCCTCAGTCAGGGATGCAAGACTTTTCATATGGACTCAGTTTGATAGACAATGTGCTTCCAAATACTTTTACAAAGGCTGGAATCTGAACTGGTCCAGATAAATGAAAATGGTATAATAAAATATTGTTTAGATATGTAAGTCATTAACCAATAACTACTTTTATAGAGATAGTCTATCATGCCAGGAGCCAAAATATTTTTGTTATACTGGTCAATCACAGTGTGATTTTGTGAGTTTTAGCATTCAGTATCATCAGTCAGTAAACTGAGATGCAAAGATAATGTTTTCATTTTTAAGCTACATATTGCCATAAAAAAAACCCAAAACTTTCTGAAGATCCAGCAAAACCTAGTTTCCAGTCAGAACCCAAAATATTCAATATTCTAGATTGAGATGGATCTCCTGAATACTGAATACAGCTTCAGCATCACGTTTATCTCTTGTATCCAGAGTTGGAGTTATGATCCAGATATTTTCCTTTTCCCCTTGATATACAGTCTGCTGCAGTCTGTCAGACTCTGCTCCCTTACATCCCCCTTTTCACACATAATCCACTGGTTAGGGATGGTCTTTTTCCTGCAGTTCAGTAGCTTGCCATTTCTCGAAAAATAATTGTTCAATTGACTGTAAACTGAGAGGGATTTTCTACCTGTCAACATACGAGACTTACTGAGATACTGTGTTGACAACATGCTTTTGAAGTATTGCATGCTCCCAGCTTTTTTGGCATTTGCTTTTTCTCACCAGGCTGACTTTGTTCTTGTTTGCATCTGATTCTCCCTAGAATCTCTTTTCAAAGAAAAGTGATATCTTACACAGCATTTTCATGTCTAAAGAGGTCATGAAGCTGAGATAAGGGCAGATGTGACAGCCACCATATTGCCAGATACTGGGAGCAGAGCCAGGGGAGCGGCAAGCTAAAAAGCAACAATTTCTACAGCATTTACTAAAGTGCAAAGTTGCATATGCAGGACTGCTGTAGAATTTTATCCCTGATGAAGTGGGCACAGAAGTACATAACACTGTCATTCCAAGAGATGAAAAAAATCTCACCTCATGTGTTTATTCTAAATATAGAATCACAGAATGGTTTGGTTGGATGTGACCTTAAAGATCATCTCATTTCATCTCCTTATCATGGACAGGGACACTTTCCACCCCACCAGGTTGCTCAGAGCCACATCCAACCTGATCTTAAACACACCCATGGTTGGGGCATTCACATCTTCTCTGGGCAGGCTGTTCCATAATTTATTGCTGGCTCAGGATGCTTAATGAGGGTGCCAAAAGTTATTATGCAGCCTGTTGGGCTGCATAAGCAGACTATAAGAAACTCAAGCTTTTCACCTCCAAGTGCCCAGCAATTTAGAAAACCTCTGTATTTTCTGTTTAGTAAAATAAATGCATACCTGGGCATGCACATCTATTTTTCCCTTTCCACATAAAAAATAAATTGGCCAGTTTATTTCAAGGAACACTAGTATGTTTCTTTCTCCTGCTGCAAGAAACTTGCTTCTCTCTTCCACAATACTGCTTTCCTGGGGTTTTATGATGTGCACCTTCTTAAAAGAGACTTATGATTTTTCTGCACCATGTTATGTTCCTCATCACTCTCCTTAAAGCCAGCAGGTTGTACACCAGCAGCTCTATTAATACATATATATATATAAAACAGTATTAGAAAGAACTTTTCTCTGGTCATTTGAACACAAATATTAATGCCCAGATATTGCTGGCTGCCTGAAAGCCATATGATAAAATCTATACCACTGAAAATCAAAAAATTATTCTAAAGTGACAGCAGAATATTGTCAATGAAATATGCTTTTAATAGCTTGGGAACATCAAAATGAAACAAAACCAAAAAAATTCTATTGATTTTTGAAAGTTTACCAAGCCAAAACTTTGTATCAGCAGATGCACAATGCATATTAATACAGAACTGTCAAAGCCATGGGATGTTCATAGACCCATGTGGGTAGGTGACTGTTTTATCTGCATTTATCTGATTTGTTCAGAAAAATGAACTCCATCAACTCCAAGCCTGACTGAGCAGAAATATGCATATATAGGATAAATACTCTCCACACATGGTGTGGAACATAAACAGCTTTGTTCTAGACAGAGGGAAATGAAGTTAATTAGATGAGTTGAGATGCAGTGGTTTACAAGTTTCACATGCAAGATTCTTTTACATGCTACAGAGGAAATACACCATATTTTGTTATGTACTGTGCTCTATTAGGTGCATGGCTATATGTGTAACACTATATATTATTTTTTATGCTAAAGAAACTTTCAGTTTGGTTCTACTTTAAATGTACCAACACAGAGCTCACAAACCCAAGTATCCAACCTGTGGCATACAGGAGCAGAGATCCACACGTGTGATGGAAGCATGGGAGAAGTGAATTACAGAAACTTGCTGTTGCAGTCTATGAAGTTTCTACTTGGTCAGCATCAACGTAGCAGATGATCCATAACAACCAGCAACATCCTTCACATTTTCCTGCAGAAAAAGAACTGCATCTGCTTAGCATTAAAGAATCCTTGAAAAAAGGCTGCTTGTTTCCCTTTTTATGAGACAGATGTTAGATGCCCCATCTGCCTCCTGCCCTGTCTATGTCAAATATCCTGGAGAAAGGACTGCAGCAAGGTGGTAGTGGATGGAAAATTAAAATAATAGCTAAATTAGATGCAACCTTTAAGTACATTCTTTGGTGTGGTGTGGAAAGGATTTTGGGATCTGCTATCAGGGATCAGGATCTGCTAGAAGGTAAAAAAATAATTATTTTATTTTGGATGGGTACATTCTTGTCAAATTTGAACTTCTAATAGGGATTATTGCAGGGAGGGAAAGGGTGAAAAGTGTGCAGGGGAAACATAAGTCTCCATACAGGGCTAACAAGAATCTACTTTCCAGACACTCCAGACAGAGAAGTTGGCTTGTTCAGTAGGCGGCAGCAGTAGCTCTCCCAAACATAGCTGAGAAGTAAGGGTGCAGAAGGGAGCTGCTCTGTCTCTGCAGCAGCAGTCAGAGCTGGTTTATCACTGACTGCTCAACTCAGGGAAGCACAGAACAGCATTACCCAGATTTCCTCTGATTGGGGAGCTATGAATCTGTCACAGCAGGACACCTCCTTAAACTCCCTGTAGTGGTGAGACTCCACTCCCATTCCTACTCCCTGGATCTTACAAATAAAAGTAAGAATCAGTCTTGATAACAATTCATCCTCAGCTGCTGGGTTTTTTTCTAAGTGTTTCCATGTTCTTTTTAGTGTTAGGAATGGTAGCCAGTCCTCAGTAGCGCCTTACAGACATAAGGGTTTTCCATCTTCCTTCAACTGCCTGGAGGGAATCAGTGCTGTTTTACCAATGAGTTACATTCAAAGTCTACTCTGTGAAAATTTCCTGCTAAGGAATTTCAGCTGTACCTTGGTATAGTCTTGGTACAGATAGCCTATGCAGCGCTGTCATCTAAACATCTGTCTTTTCCTGGGGAGGATAGGGAATATCTGTTTTGAACAGTGAGCAGCCCGTGAACGCTTTGCCATTTTGTCTTCACCCTGATACAGTGCCGAGCGAGCATTGGTGATGAGTGCATTGCCCTCCATCATGTTTTGAGAGAGGATCATCACTCAGGTGCACTCACTAATGTCTCTCTGGAGTTGATGACAAGCCCTGTGTGGTCAGACTTAACGAGTCAATTAGAGTATTTGAACAGGCAGCACAGTCCTGAGATGCAGGGACTTGGCCCTGTCTTGTTATAAGTTGGTTGAAAATAGCCCCTGATGCAAAGTAATTAATTTTCTGACTCATGTTGGTATTCTACCTGACAGCTTTCTCCTGTTTGCTTCTCAAATTGCTTGACTTAGAGATAGAAATGCCCCTTGATAAAGTGGTGAACTGTTGCTTATCTGTAGCATTTTCTACAGAAACGTCGCCTCCTTCCTCTGATTTTCTTCACTGCTTTGGTTAAAGAAGAGTTGTTCAAAGGTCTGGCACAGCAATCATTTGTCATGCAGACAGACCTGATAACTCAGTCCAAACTATTGGAGGCAATCAAACTGTGGTTAGATCACAGAATTCTGAGAATATGAGATTAAACTACATCTTCATTGACAGTAGAACAAGTCTTTGACTTGCTCTGGTTTCTTCAGTTCTTGTGTTCATCTCTAATGTTAACTACTCAAATTCATGTCTTTATTTTTTAAAGGCAGTCTTATTAATTATAAAAAAAAAACCCAGTCCACATTCAAGTCATAAACTATCAGTAGGGATTTACCTCTTTATCTAACCTCCTTCATTTTAAAAGAGAATTCTCTCTTTCATCTTTGGAGGCAAAAATTAAAGTTAAATTACTACCTGAACAAATTTTGGAGTTTTAATCTTTAGTGACACCTCAAATCATGATGTATGAAAAATTTCTTGGCAAACTGAATTAGCCTTTCATCAAAAGAAAATCCTATCTACAGAGCTGCACTTAAAGCACAGGACTAGTTACACGCTTTTTGTCAGCAAAGCAATACAGTCCTTTTGAACCAACTACCACTGTTACAAGGTCCTGCAGTTGACAGGCTAGTAGAAAAAACCACACACCTTCATACCTGACTGAATTTGTTGGTCAAGGTTTTTTGTCACCTATCTACCTAAATAAATAAACAGTTAAATGCGCTCTTAATTGCCACTTTGATTGCAATTAGATCAACAGAAAGCCACTGCTTAAATGGACTTCTTGAGGCTATTCTTTGTCCTTGGAATTTAGGGGTTTCTTAGGATCCTGTCAAAAATCACCAAAGCAGGGCTTTGATTCAAAGCGAGGCATCAACAAGCCAGTAAATAGGACTAGAAACAGCACTGAGGGAGACACAGGAATCACAGAATAAGCTGAGCTGGAAGGGATCCCAAGGAGCATTGAGTCCAGTTCGTGTCCCTACAGAGGACAGCCCGAGAGTCACACCATGTGCCTGAGAGCATTGTCCAGGTGTTTCCTGAGCTCTGTCAGGCTGGTGCTGTGAGCCCTGTCCTGGGGAGCTGTTCCAGTGCCCAGCCACCCTCTGAGGGAAGAAACTTTTCCTGATATCCAACCTAAACCTGCCCTAACACAGCTTCAGGCCATTCCTGCTGTCCTGTCACTGTCACACAGAGCAGAGATCAG
>PYHW01010003.1:5095665-5105665 GCA_013186435.1 Turdus rufiventris | reverse complement strand
CTGTTTGTAACTTTTAGGGGTTTGGGTTTTTTACTTTTGTTTGTTTTGTTTTGATTTCAATTTTGTTTGGTTGGGGTTTTTTAAAGATGAATAGGAGCATAAAAACTGCCAAAATAATTTCCCTTTTAAAAACTACAGGGGCCTGCCTTATACAAAATGCACTGTTAAGAGAATAATACTACTTCCAAATGATTTCACATTGTGTTTTTGGTCTAGTACCAGGAAATACATCCCCTCCACCCCCAAATGTGAAAATAACTGAAGAACTCACCCACAGCTTTTAAAAAGCCAAAGTAAAATTGGTTTAGGTGCATCAAACCATTTCACTTCTAAAAAACTAAAATGTGCACTGAGTTTTAACTGGTATTCTGTAAACCAAGTTGAAAGGAAATTTCAGTTTGATCAAAATACGTTTTTTGTTAGTGCCTTTAAGAGGAAGCCAAAACACAGCACAACACTGGGAAAAATATAGAAGTAGTCATAGAAGAATGTATTCTCTGTAGTCTATTAATATGTTTGTCAGCTGAAGAAGTACAAAACATAGCTAAGAAGTAAAATGTATAATACATATTGGTCATAAGTGTTTATTCTTGTACTAATAATTTTATATTTATTTCCAGAAGGGCCTGCTCTGACTTACTCTTTAGATGGTACCAGATACATAACTGCAGCCTGAACACATTTCAGTGTCTGTTTAAATAGGGATAGACTGGGGTGGTGATCTTCAGTCTAGATTTAAATTTTTATTTCATTTACTGTCAAATCCTGCTTATCTGATAGAAGAGTACTATTGGAAAATCAATCCTTCTTACAGCTTTGAAGTACTTTCTTCACTGGTGAAATTATAGTTGCATCTCAGAGATAGTAGCACATGTTATAGGATGCTTCTGAGACCCAGGATATTTGTTTGAATGCACAATACACTGGCCTTGAATCAGTACAGTTAATGATAGATCCTTGTTGACATTAGGTAACAAATTACCCATAACTGGGTTTTAAACAGGCTTGTCGATCGTCCTGGTTTGGAGGACAGGTGTCTACTAAGACAGGCAGGAGCCTCTGATTGAAATGGAGAATGTAAACCTCTTCCCTCCAAATCATTATAATTTTGAAATTAAGAGGCTCTCAGACAAAGATATGGGAAATAGGAATAACAGTTCTTTATTAGGAAAAATCAAATAAAAATACAGTAATACAAAGAACAAACCAAAACCCTGACAGAGTCAGAATACAACCTGGCACCCCATCAGTCAGGGTGTTGGTAGCAGTCCCATTAAATGGTGGTTGCATCCTCCTGGAGTGACAGATGTGGTTCAGTTGAAGCAGTGATCTTGTAGAAGGTGCAGTTTTCCTCCGAAGGTGCAGTGATGATGTGGGAAGGTTTGGTTTTCCTCTGAAATCCAGTGGAAAAAGGCTGCTCTGATGTTCCAAATCTCAGTTTTTATCTAGGTAGGAAATGCTTGGCTCCTCCCCCTGGGTGGAGCATCTCTCAATGGGATGATGTAATTTTTTCAGTCATGCGGTGGGACTTAATGGCCCATTAACAGGAGATATCCCCCTTGAGGAAGGATGGTTTGTGGAAAAGATAAAGATGACTGCCCCAGCTGGTTTTAACAGATGGCCCATTAGCAGAATATCTCCCACAGAGATAAGGATCACTGCCCCACCTGGCTTCAACAGATGGTGATAGAATGCACATTTCTGGTCACATCCTGTATTGCAACACAAGACATCCATACATTTAATGACAGGAATGTGACAAATTTCTTTATGTTTTATGTCTTTATCACGGTTTCCAGTGATATTGCATCCAGGTTTATTTTTAAAAGTGGCCATTAATTTCAGCCTGCCAATCTAATGAAGTTCACAGAACTTCTCTCAGGGCTGCTGAACCAGCAGAGGCAGCACTCAATATGTTTAAGCTTTAGGGTGCATAATAAACATGAGAGCTTCATGCCCTGAAAAATAATCACTGGGAAAACAGTACATAAACTCCAAGGTAGAAACTACAAGCTAGAGACATGTTTTCTTTTGGGCAATTTCCCAAAAGACACATCAAACAATAATACAGAATATAGTGTACCTAAGTGCATATTACTTGAACTTTAGATTTACTTTTAAGAATAAAATATTTACACTCAGTTTCATAGTATTTTTTTTTCTTTTCCTTCCCCCATCCACGTGATTTAATATAGCAGACTTGATTATGGTGGAAAAAATCCCCACTGCATTTTTCTCTTTGACAGGAATATCATTCTCTTTCTAGTGATGATTCTTTTCCTTACAGCACTTTCAGAGAAATTATGCACATGGGACACAAAACACTCTTGAAGTAGCAGTGAAGTCCTTTAAAAACACAGGCAGAAAACCATGCAAGGTTATAGCAGGACATGAGTAATTCCCAGCCCTTGTCCTGGCCTTCCTGAAGGTGCCAATTTCCTCTCTCAGGATGCTGCAGAGGAGCTGTAGGTGTGTGCCAAGGCCACAGACACACAGCCTGCTGTGCCCCCAGCCCTCTCTGGGGAGTGGCAGCTCTGCCTGAGTTACCTGCATGGTCACGAATCAGAGCATGTCTGACAGAAATAAGATAATTTAACCAGCGCCCATTCCTCACATCGAGCCACTAAAATCTGAATAGTGGCTATTTTTTCACTTTATTTCCTTTTTCTCCTTACCAGTATCACCTCCCCTATCCCCAATATTTTTGTAGTTCCCATACCAGAAACTTTCGTCTCCATGACTCAGCCTGCCCCCCTCTGCATTCCCTGTCTGATAACTCCCCATTCCCCTCCAAGAAAAGTCACCTTGTGCTTGACTTGTCTTTGTTGTCTAGAACCCCTTGATAACCATTCACTTATATCTACACTCAAAACCTAAATACAGACTTTCTAATACTTGTCTTTAACAACAATTTCTTTCTCCATTGTTCTTACCAAAAAAAAAAAGATTTCATTTAAAGAGTGTTGAAAAAAAGAAAAAAAAAATATTCGTTTAACAACTCTGGAGTTGACTGTTAGGAAATAAAGGCAGCAAACAAGTATTAGAGCGATTACTGGGGAGGAAAAAAGAGACCACAAACAATTTAAATAAGCTACTGTACTATTTCTTTTGAGTTTACCAGACCATACCAACAAATGCTGTTCAATGACTAAGGGTGAATTAATATCCTGGGCAAACTCTTGCCACCAGGATGAACACAAACATAGATTGCCTGACAACTGCAAGTGCTCTCCTAACAAATGAAGCACAGAGAGGACAAAATCTCTTTTGCAAATAAATAAAAAACCAAAAAAACCCCAAACTGAATAAAAACACTAACATAGTTAATAATGTGCTGTTCACATTCACAACAGAAGTCCCAGCAGAGTATAAATGTGTGGACACTGGACTGTGCTGACAATGCCAGTCCTGTCCTCTGCAGCCCTTTTCCACACAGCACAACGTCATTTCCCTAATTCAGCCATGCTGTGTCTAATATGTGGGGAAACACAACCTCCCCTCCCATTCCTCAATTTGCCTGATTCTTCAGATACCCCTGGCAGAGGGTGCCTGCCCTGCATGCCAAGGCACAAAGATTAGTCCCACCTTTATCCTCAAAGCAGGAACTGATAATGTTTAATCACTGTACCTAGGCTTTTGAAATAAAACAGGACAGTGTTGGACCATTTTCCTTGTAATCAACTCACTTTTGCCTCAGTCAGCTTCACAAACTGTTGCTTGGTTATTTGACTTAATGAATCCCCAAAATATACTGTTTTACTTGAGTGTGAAGCTTTATGTACTGCCATAATTATTATGGTCTCAGTATAACTGTGTGTCCAATTAGTCATTGAAAATCTATCTACATAAATATTTGAAGAGGTGCTTCTAGTGAGCTTGAAGGGAAAGGGCCAGCCAGCTTCTCCCAGCCTGAAGCTCCTCGGAGAGGCTAATTACCAACATGTCTCACTTCAGTCAAAAGCTGGTAATGAGCTCTCCCATTTATATGTTTGTGCTGGGTTCTGTTAAATACGAGATTCAGGGTTTCACCCTTGATACTAAACCTGAGACTCTTCACTTAAAAACTGAGGGAGGAGGAGAGGTTGTTATTATTTCTCAACTGTAACAGGGAGTCAAACACAGGAGAAACACAGATAAAATTCTAACAGGGTAATGCTGATATTAGCAAATGAAAAGAACAGTTTGTTTGGGGCTTTTTAATTAATAAATACAATAACTTTATCTCCTCCTTGAGAAAAATAAATACATTTAAAGGTGAAAAATTAAATCCACCTATAAAAGCTCAATCATGGAGAGATATTGTATAATAGGTGCCAAAATACACTGCCCCTTGTGTGACAAACAAGTTATGTAAAAAGAAGAAAGAGAGATTTTTCCAATTATTTGCATTCTCAATAATAGTCAGTCATGCATCATCACCTTTCATAAACATTTTTAACTATTATCCATTGTGGAAGCTGCAAATAAATAATGCCACTTGCATGTTACCTTAGTCTGGTTGAGGTAAGAGAAATTTCAATGTAACAAGTTCCCTGCTATCCAAGACATCCATAAACCAACAGCTGGGATGCCTTAAGTGTTCTGGCTCCTCACCATACTCTCCAGAGTATTCAAATGTGGCACAGTCAATTCCTTTAGAAGTGGCGTGACAGGAGAAGAGATAATTTTATAATGGTCAGGACGAAAAGAAGGAGGAGAGTGACCTTCCAGTTGCAGATCATTACCATGAAGTCCTTCCAGAATGCAGAGAGGTGCTGGGGCGCATCCTGGAAACAGCCTGATCCAAGGAGCATGGCCAGTGCGTCTCTCCAGCCCTTTCTGTTCATCTTCATGCCAAGAACAGCTCACAAGCTGAAAATGGGAAATTGTGACATCATTTGATGGCCACTTGTAAGAAAACAATATAAAGAATGGCTGTGAAAATATGGAAAATTGCATGTGTGCAACACCAAAGGATTGGTGAGATTTTTGTTGCAGAGGGGGTTGTAAGAGGTGTAATGAAGGAACAAGAGCAAAAAATGCTGATTGATGTTACCAGTGAAAACTGATTAGTTCAGGACTGTAAACTGAGCTACTCTTCATACCTGTAGCTATATCCTGCAATACCTCAGATGAGCCTTGTGGCCTTATTAGCAGATGGCAGGACAAAAGGGAACGCTGCATTCTCAAATGACAGCCTCCGACTGACTGGAAAGAGAGGTTGAAAAAGCAGAATAGGTTCAACCTGCAATGTTTGGGTAATTAAACACTTCCACAGAGCTGAGAGGAAAACTGCTGAATTCTCACACTTTCTTTTTATTTTGACCTTTATGAAACAGCCACACTGTGATCAAAGGCAGCCTCCTATCTTCTCAGACCAACAGTCAGAGAAGCTTTATTTGCTCAAGAGAATATATTTACATACCAGTATAGAGTGTTTGACAACAGCTGAACTAACACATGCAGCAAAGTTTGGCAGCTGAAGGGCAAATAACTGATTAGCAAGATGAATGGAAAAATTTTATTTTTTGTGGTTGCTGTTGTTGTTACCAAACAATGCCAGCTGCTCATGACAGTACTGTTTATGAAATTGGAAATTTTTCTCAATTCAATTTTTTGTGTGTATTTTTTTCAATGGGAAAGTTGGATGGTATGCAATCAAAATAACCTTTTGCTGTAAAAAAGGAGAAAATTAAGCTCTGAATTATTTCCAGTAGCAGCTCAAAAAAAGATGATATTTTAGTTCTATCATGATATTTTAAAAAAAGGCATAAATAAAACAAAATTCACTTAAGCTTATGAAGCATAGACAAATATTTTTCTTCTGTGATTTCTTGCATTATCGAAAGCAAATTGTATAATTAATCTATCATAATAGAAAGTGCATGGAATAAAGCTTTTTTTAAAGTCTAGAAAGGTGTTTTATAGCTCGTGTGTTTCCACAGTAAGACAAAAATGCTACTAGACAGATACCCATGGCTCTCTCAGAAATACTTTTAGCAGGGCTTTAAACTTCTAGGAGTACAAAATAGATTATAACACTGTCAGAAATTTCTCTCCTCTCCTCTATGAGACCACTTGTATCAGCCTCTAGTACAGGCAGTATGTGAAGGGAAAGGGCTGGTTTTTAAGGGTAGCACTGGCCCAGCACTCAAACCAGCAGTAGTCTGCATCCTCCAGAGACTTCCCAGCAAGGAACACTGCAGCAGGCTTAAGGTGCAGAATCTTCTTGAATATTAAGGGTACTTGCCTTCACTTTGAAAAAAATTAGTTCATGCAGAAACAAATATTTGTCACAGCCATAAAACACTAGAATTTACATCCTATTAATAGCTATAGCTGAAAATACCCTCAATAGAAAGGGAAACAGTTTTATTTCAAGATATTCAGAGTACCTTTTGAAACACCTTTAAAGTTTTAATAAACTAAGTCCCTGGCCATGCAAGGAAAAGGAATTTATTTGAGTGGTACCTTAGATGCAATGTTACAGGCAGCAGAGCTTGTTAACACATAAAAGTTTTTGCTTGAAAGGAAGCTCTGATGAAATATCTTTTAATCTTCAAATCAAAAGTAAGTAAGTGGAAAAAAAAAAAATAGAGACAAGTCATAGCTTTCCAAGAACAGAGTCATTACAAGTGGGGAGTTCAGGCAAATTAAGGTACTTATTAGAACAACAGCATTAAAAAATCTGAGTTCCCTAGGTAGGTTTGATAATTAACTTCTGTGACAATAGTCTAAAAATAGCCTTCTCTTCTCATGTACCATTAGATTTTGTTGAACTGACATTTTCTAGTGAAATAATGTTCTTTCAGGCTCTGAAATAGCTCTGTCAGACCCTGTACATGTTGGCTTAAAAAGCAAAGCCTGCAGTGCTGAGCTATTGTTCAACTCTCTTTCCTGTGAAGCAGCTGCTGAATTTTCCCTCTTATTAACAGTGCTGTCTGCGCAGGGGAAGGTAAAGGATTTTTACGCCATTCAGCATTCATATTTTGGGGCAAGGGTGTCCTTTTTTTAAAAGGCTTTTATGTCCATGTTAGACAGAGACACTGTGGAATTTCATGAGGCACTTCACAGCCCTTCACTTCAGTGCTGACTGTACCTGGGTGCTCCAGTCACCAGTGACAGAGGAGGGGACCTTCCAGAGGGTGTCTCAGGGCCAGACCCCACTGCAAGCACTTACCCTTGGATCTCCACTCACTGCAGTGGGAATCAAGGGGAACAAGACAAACTACATTTTCTGAATTTTTAGGTACTGGGATTTGGGTAGTGTGGATGTTAGAGCTGTAAAAACCATCATTAAGGGTCAATTACTCAATCCAAATAACCCTGGAGCTCCATACTAAGACTTTAGGACCTTCTTGTGGAAATCCAGGCTTTATTCAGGATAATTTTAGGGATATAAGAGAGACTAAAGTTTTTGATCCTTTCTTCTTTATGTAAACAAGCTTTTCTCTTTTCCCCTTTGTTAGAAAGAGAACAGTATTTTCATCCTTCAAAAAAAAACTCCTCTACCTCTTCCTTCCCTGTCCTGATGGCTAATTCCTGCTGGTAAGAAACTCTTCTCTCCTGTCTCATAGCATCAGAACCACTCCTGGCCACTAAGTAGAGCTTCATCCTTGAGATCTTTAGGGCCCAAGTTTGAGGTAGAATGCTTGGCACAGTAAAGCATGCCAGCACTTAGACAGGAATAAGGAGCCTGAATGGTTTTGGGGTAGATTACAGAGCTTTTGGGACACTAGTCAGACTGAAATAAATGGGTAAGACAAAACTAACTTCAGGCCTCCTCCTGGTCTCTTTTTACTTCACATCAGTTTCTCAATTTTGTTCAAGCACCAGATTTTCAAAGCAAGTTAAATGAGAAGCATTTTCATACTGCCTTTACAACCATCTCACGAATCATGGCCTTAGATTTCTGCTTCCTTGAATTGAATTATAACTTAGGTGAAAATTGCTCTTATGCTGACTTTAATAAGGTTTCTATTAAGTGTCAATTCATCTGGAGAGATACCAAGGCACAGAACCATTTAAAGCAGAGGAGTAGCTCATGTCTCAGATAAGAGGCTCAGAGTGTTTTCAACACAACCTAGTCAAACACAGTGCCAGAAATGTCATGGGAATGCCCTTTCCTGTTGCTGGGCTCATCCCTGTGCACCCACTTGGCAGCAAACCAGATTTTCCTTCAGTGGTGCTCCAGCAGCACTTCTTTAACCAGCAGCAAAGCCAGCTCACGTGTTCCTGCCTTCCCCACGTACCTCTGCTGCAGCTGCTCATTTTTACCTCTCCACCAGAGCTTCTCTCTGCTGTACTTCCACAACAGTGTTCTGCAGCTGGGGAGAACACCCTGAACTACACCACCAACATCACTGCAAAAAGCTCAGTGCCAGCCGCCGTGTTTGGTCTGGCAGTATGCAAAGTTTACCTTCACTGAGCACTCTTCTTCCAACTATCTGAAAAAGGACAGAATTCTGAAGTTTTAGGTTAGATCTCGCTGTGTATTCGGTAACATTTACAGTGGAAACTAATTTTATGTAACACAAACAAGAAAAACAATCAAAGCTGGTCACTAGCTCTGTCAAAAGCTATTTTTACATGCAAACAAATTTGGAGATGAAAAGTCTGGAGGATGACACTCCACAGCCTGCTTGCTGCAGCTGGGGGAAGGTGTTTCAGATTGCTAATGAAGTTGCAATTCTTAGTAGCTGCTGTACCATTTGAGAATTTAATTGTTATAAAAGGTTGGGCTGACACATTCAAAGCTACATTTGAGAATCGAATGTTCAGTTCTCACCAAGATGAAAGAATGAAGTAGTAACACGGCATAAATACTGCAGCATAAGCAAAGAGGCCTGTGAATGGGGTGAGCAGGGCAGGGGAGAGCAGCAGAATATGCCTGACAGTACAACAATGACAATAATAATATTGGTGTAGTTTGATAATCTGCTAGAAAGTGTCAACATTTGACCCAACAAACACAGCAAAACCAAGAATTCCTTATGAAGAGACTGCACAACCATTCTTGATTGGATTCACCATTGACTTAATTGTCAAGAGCATAATTTGTTTGGTAATCATTTTAAATTTGGAATTCAGCTATATGTGGGTTACTTAAACATTTGTGACACACTTCTTCAGGTGGTAAAGTCTGAAATAAACTTGCATGAGTCCTGAATTATTAAATACTGAAGTAATATTCTTGTATAATAAATAAGTGTTTTCATAAAGTGACAGGTATTTTAATCATGCTTAATCATTAGAAGTATCACGGAACCATTGAATGGCTTGGATTGGAGTGTGCTTTAAATGTAATCTAGCTCCAGTGCCCTGCAGGGACATCTTCCACTAGATCACATTGCTCAAAATTCCATCCGAGCTGTTTTCCAATTTATACAGAGATCAGGACTCAATGTAGGCCAAGTTCCTGTTCTTATTTTTGTTTTTCCTTTTGCTGTAAGCACGAGCAGGTCCCGGTCCTTCCTCGAGCTTTGCTCTGTGCCCCGGCGGTGTCTGGCGAGCCGGCAGAGCCGCAGCCCCAGCATCACCTTGTCCGGGGGATGCTCACTGCCTTTTCCACCAAACACAGGGAGATCCTGCCTGCACAAGCTCTGCTTGGCCACGGGATGGGGCTCTCCGCACACAAGTGGCATCCCCTCGCTCACAGTGACATCCCCTCGCTCACAGTGACATCCCCTCGCTCACAGTGACATCTCCTCGCTCACAGTGACATCCCGGAGCCGCCTCCGGGAGGGGACGGGGAACAATCCAGGCAAACAGTGCGGAGAGAGAGAGAGCTGCTAGCTTTAACCCTTCAAATCAGGGCTCATCTATTAGAGTTTGTGTTAGCCACAGAGAAACAAAGGGGTGGTCACACTGCAAGTACGTACTGCAGGTGTTCGTGGCCCAGAGCAACACCTCATGCCTACTGATATTTAGGAACTCACCAGGAGGTCTCAACAGCATAAGAAATATAAATTGCTCAGACGTAAGGGATTTTGGAATTCTGCTCCTTCACCTTCCTTTTTTT
>PYHW01010003.1:5053320-5095502 GCA_013186435.1 Turdus rufiventris | reverse complement strand
GTATAGTTCATAAAACCATAAAAATTGAGACCCATATGGCTTTTATTTTACCTCTGGAAGTAGGGAAATACACTCCCATTCTACACTTGCTGAACAGACACACAAAGGGAGTCTTTTGGTAAAGGTCACAGAGGAAGTTCATGATAGAAAAGCAAACAGTGTGAGCCTACCAGGCATCAACCCCACATTTGCACCACTGGAACACCCTAATTCCTAATGGTCTTCTCAGTATTCACCTCTTGTGTAGGGAGAAGTAATTTTTGAACCCACTGTTCAATACCACTCATATTCACTGTTTATTAAAAAAAAATAAGTTGCAATTCCAGTTTGACCACCTAATGCTGTATGTGGGATAACTCAAGGCTGCAAATGTACTGAGCAGGCTGAGCTTGTGAGTGAGGAATGAACACACGGGGGAGCTGCATGGCCTGTGATGGTTTCTAACTTTAATAGAAGCAAACACTAAAGCAGCAGAAAAAACTCTTATACACATTTTACCTGTGGCTTCTATTTATTCTACTTTTGCTATGAACTAATATAGAGGAGTTTATTTTAGTTGTTTTCTGATGAAGGTTAGGTTCCTCATCCACTCCACCCCCATCACTTTTTCTATATGGTTGTTCTTCAGCCTCGGTTTCTACTCATTTTTCCTTGTACAGCCTTGCCCATTTTCTGATACACCAAGTTCAACTCTATTAGATAGGATGCCACACACTCATTCCTATTTATATTGCTCAAATTTCACTTCTGTGTGTTGTACTCTCTGAATCATCTTCCTTTCTCAAGAGTCTGCCATCAAGTGCTGCCATTTTGGAAAAAAAATCAAAAGAAATCTGTCATATTAACCCCAGTCAATAACCAAACACCATGAAGATATTCACTCACTGTCCCCCTCCTCCAGCAGTGGGATGGGGAGAAGAATTACAAAAAAAGAGTAAAACTTATGGGTGGAGATAAGAATAGTTTGAGATGTGAAGCCATGTAAATAAAATAATTCTAACAATACAGTTACAGCAATAATATTAATAATAACTCTAATGGAAGATAAGATATAAAACCCAAGAGAAACAAGTGATGCACAATAAAATTGCTCAGCACACACTGACTAATGCCCAGCCTGTCACCAGGTAGTCAGCCCTGATGGGCTGCTCCCCCCAGTTCATGCACTGGGCATGATGTTCTGTGGTGTGGAATGTCCCTTTGGACACTTCAGCTCACTTGTCCTGGCTTTGCTCCCTTGTGCACCTGCATAATGGCAAAGCATGAGACACTGAGATGTCCTTGATGTAGGGTAAGTGCTGCTCAGCAACAACTGAAACATCACTGGGCTATCAACATTATTCTCACACCGAACACAAAACACCACACAGTATCACACACCAAGAAGACAACTAGCTCTATTCCAGCCAAGACCAGCACAAAATCTCATTTCGCTCAATCTGGAAATTAAATTTAGTTCCTGAAAACTTAGCTAATTAAAAACTGGAGGCAAATGGAAGACAGCTGCATGTAAACTTTTCCCCAGCTCTCTCAGTGGAGTTAATTTTACTGTGTGACTGCTCAGTAGACTTTTGTTTTCCCATTCTGCACCCTCAAAATGCTCAATTCCCCTCAGTGTAATCTTCCCTACTATTCTGTCCTTTCCATACAGAAACTTCCTGTGACAGACCTATGTACCATAAAAAACCTGTATATTTTGGGGCTGGAAACATAAAATCCCACAAATCACACATTCACAGTAATTAGGAGCTTAAGGTATAACATGTCAGGATAGAAATATTTCCTGAGAGAAAAACTCAAGAGTCAAGGGTAATGACTTCTAATGGAGAGCCAAGACCCACTGTCACAGTGGGGAATCCTAGAATGGATTGGGTTGGAAGGGATCCTAAAAGATCATCTAGTCTCAATCCTCCTGTCATTGGCAAAGACACGAGGTATTTCTTTTAGAAGAGAGAAAAAAAAAGAAACTACAAAAATTTTCAACTTTCAAAATAGTTTTAGGTTTACTTATACTTTCAGTAATTCAGCTTCAGCAACCACAACATGCCTGCTTTGGGAAAATACCACCATTCCAATTAATGGAAACAGACTGCCCAAGACCCAAGGGCAGCCTGGGGCATCCACAGCCTCACCCTGGCTGAGCTGCCAGAACTCCAAATTGCCTATGGGCAAATACAAGAACTGGATCTTCTGGGAAGCCTGGGAACATACTGGTAGGTGATCTGCACGGAGCCAGCAGTACTAAAGAGCAATATCTGTTTACCAAGTGAGCCCTCAAAGAAATGAGGAGTAACCAACCCCTGTTAGGCACTCCCCTCCTCTTGAGTGTTGTAAAAATTACTTTTGTCATCAGAGACCCATTGCTTTGTGGTTAGTGGTTAGTATGATTCCTTAAAATATAATCCCTTCCACAAACTCTCTTAGCTCCATGAAGAAACCTAGGTGTTTTTTCAGTCTGCTTAAATTTTTCTTGTAATCCTCATACAGAAGCTATGTCTTGAAACTTATTTCTGATGTTCAAACTGACCTTATGAATGGTCACTGTATAAGCAGTGTCTTGTACCATTCTTTCCTCAGCCAGAACACCTGACAGTAATTTACCATTAGATAAACTGTTGCCCTTTAGAGTAAACTTACTGCTTTTGTGCCTAGCATAAGTTAATTACTCACTATTTTTTCTTCTAATCCCCAGTAGGTCTAAATTGGTTAAAATTTTCAGAATTTCAGAAGTCTTCTATACAGTGAAACCTGTTGGAAATTGATGGATCATAGGCAATATACAAAAAACATACTTCTGGTCAATGCAATATCCTAATAAACCCTTTTCCAAGGAGTTCTTTCATTAGGTCTTGTTTGGTTTTTTGTGGTGGTTTTTTTTTGTGTGTGTGTTTTTGTTTGTTTGTTTGTTTGTTTTGTTTTGTTTTTGTTTTGTTTTGTTTTGTTTTTTTTCCTGTCAGAAGTGCTGCATACTACTGATACCATAATAACAGTCTGGTATTTGGCCAGATTTATTGTCCCTTTCTTAAAAGTACCTACCACATCTTTTGTTTTTCAGCACTACAGTATCACTCTGATTTGGACTTGCTGAAAGCTCTCTTGCCAGCTTTGTGTGCCAGATCTTCCAACTTTTGTGGTAGAGGTTCCCTGACACATTCCTTCTAAATGCAATGCATGAACCATGGAATTTTGCTTATTTTCAAGCTGATAATTTTTGTTTCCACATCCTCCTTTTAGCTAGCTGTCCTGCCTTATCAAAACATCCTTTGAAAACCAAGGAAATATCTGTACTGCTTTATAGAAAATAGTAACCAGGCTCAATTAGAGACTGTCTTTACTGAATATGTTTTTCCCCTTCATTGTTAAACAGTTACAGCATTCCAGGCTTGTTATGACTTCTTTTCTTTACATTGGCAAGAGGAAGGTGAAAAAGTTCCTTGTAAAAGGGAATATTGGATTTCTGAAGCTTTTGGTTAAGTGTTGCCTGGCTATAAATAAAAATAAATGCTCACACAATATCCACTGAAAAACAGTTGGATCAAATATCTTGTTCAGCCACATCAAAACTCTGTCATGACTTGTGCCACCAGATCACGTACACTGCTCAATAGAGAAGGATTTGACATCTGAAAGGTGCATTTTTAGTGGCAGACTGTTTGGAACAGTTCAATTACGAACAGTACTTTTCAAGGATACAGCCACTCAGTGTAATGATTTCATCTGTTTCCTTGGGGGAATTATGTGCTGAATCCACACAGAGCATCTGATTGCATTTACCACCTGCAGGTGTTTTTAAAGTCTTTTCCTGGGTTTAGGAACTTTAGAGCTTCACACATCCAATGGGTCTGATTATGGGTTTTAGAGTGGGAAGAAAATTATTTCTCATGTATAGGTATTATTTCACCAAAGTCTATTGATGTATCGGTTGGCATATCAACTTTGTACATAGTTTACTACAAAGCTCTACCAGCAGAGAAATATTTGTACTGTGAATCCATTATTACAACAGAATTATGAGTTTCTCAGTGAGCCCAAATCTACGTTTTAAACAGAGTCTGTGGAACCAGCTGTACGGTAATAAACCTCTCAGCAGAATATTTTGGGCTTTCTAAGAATTCCGTAACACATTTTGGAAAAGGTTTATTTGCACTTCTGCATCGTGTCTGCTCACATTTAAATGAAGGAAGCTCTTTCCTTGGTACTACAAGATACATTTCCATCTGTTACTGTACACTCAAACCATTATATATTGTGCAGTAGAAAAGCAGAGCTCCATTCTAACATTTTACACTTTTATATTAGGCTATGGTCTTTGAACACAAGTATTGCCTCAGTAATAAAATCTGTGACTCAACTTGTTTACTTGGATCTCTGATTAAAGAACAAATATTATGAGCACAACAAACTCTTAGAGACTTATTTTAATAATCATTAGGATGTCTTGTGTGCCTACAAAGTGAGACAAATACTTTAAGCCACTGATTAAATCCCTGCAGGTGTTGTAGTTGAAATTTACTCGTGGACTTCTGCAGAGCCTGTAGAAGCAGCTGAACAGGCCTTCAGAAGAAAAAACTTCACTTTTGAACACTGTCCTTCCTTTGTTTTGACTCCTTACAGGCAGTATCCATATGACTGGGCAGATTGCAAAGGTGCGACCACAAAGGAGCACAGAAACATCTAAATCTCTGAACACTGCAGAAACTTTCTAGATCATGAGTCTGGCAATATGTTTTAGACCCCTTCTGGGAACTTTAAGTACTGTAATCCTCCAAAGACAGAACAGGTCTCTTGTAAGGATGGGATTTAAGTTAGAGTTCTTTTAGCAGAAATGCTTATAAACTTGAGCACTATGAAATACCACAGGAAAAGAATTGTGATGAGCAGTCTATATCCCGATTAAGACATTCATTGTAAGAGGCACTAAAATAGCTGTGACTGTGGGTCAGGTCACTCTGCTACTAAGCAAAGAATTTAATTCTTGATTTGCTAGATTCTGCAAATATGAATTCTCAAATTACCAAATCAGCTTTATTCCAATTTTCTAACAAGAGCAATTTTGACAGAATACTTCTGCCCATCAGACTTTCAAAACGTCTCATGCACAGCAGTGTTCTGGGTACTTCACAAAACTTACAATTATTAAAGTCTCCTTTAATTGTGCTTTTATAATGGATTACCTCATACAGCATATTGTATTACTGATTGCATTACATTTGAAGATGCTCATGTATTTCAGTTAATTTTTTCCTCCCACTCAGGAGCCCGGCAAAGAGTAGAAGTGAGAAAAGTGGGTTTGTGTGTCTCCTATCTGTAACAGATAGAACCACAGGAAATCTGTACCTTGGTATCCTTGATATCCACCTACTCATACAAACAATCAGTCAACCAGTCTGGATTCAGTAAATCCCTATGCAAGTGTGCAACCAGCTGTTCTGATACTGGGGGAGAAAAACCCATTCTGAAATATGAGTGGGATTGAGAGTAGGTTCCTGCATATTCTGCCTGGGATTCTCCACATACTCTAAGTCACCTTTTCCCTCTCATGTCTGTGATCTGTCTCAGCTCTGTCACCCATAAGGATTCCCTTCTTAGATGGGACTATTAAAAAAATCAGGGAAATTAGTTCCAGTTCCTCTCTAATTCCTGTTGACCATATTAGTGTGTAACCTGGATGTGGTTGGTTTTACTGAAAGCAAAGGTGAGCAGACTCTGAATGGAGATGTGATATCTGCTATGTCAACATGCAAACTGTTTCAACTACTTCATGGCTGCACTAATTTTTCATTTTCATAACTTCAGGATACAGCTCAGAGGGTAAGCCTGTCCAGGAGCTGGACCTCATCTTGGCTCCAACTTCTTTTCTGAGCGTCCTGTGAGGCTTCAGTAGCATCTCCAAGCATGAAGATTGTGAAACAAGCGTCCCAAGTCCCATGCAGCCAGCCACGGGCACAGCTGGAGCCTGGCAGCTTTTTGTTTTCTTCTCCAAAGCAAAATTTGCAATCTGGTCTTGACAGCCTGACGCAGATTTTGGGAGGGACTATGAATGACAAAATATAGACACCTGTGCCTGATTCTAAGCCCAAAAAGCAGTCTGGAATGGCAATGGAGCAAAAGACAACCCTTCAGGCTATGATTTGTGTTACCTAAAAGATGTGGGAGCTGCTGACTGAAAATGCAGCCAAGAATGAGCTGTGCTCAGATGCAGACAAAGCACTGTAAATGCCTGAAGTTACTGAAGGTGAGCTCCCCTTCATTTCCTGTACTTTTTTGAAAACCAGGGGGCTAAACAGAGTAGACACACCCCACCTGACTTTTTCACAGATAGAAAAGTAGGAGCATAAATTCAGCAGTCACTGACTGGTACTTGAAATCCTGAGTCACGGGCAGGGTTCACTACTACTTGTGGTACACAGTGTACATTTACAGTGTCTGGCCTCAGTCTCAGCAGGTAAACTTCTTTCTTTCTCTTTTAAAAGTGATATTTGGAATATAATACACTGATTATACTTCTTCCCTCACATTATTTTCAGTAACACTCAGACCTTTAATCATGATCTATAAGATTTAGTGGACCATTAACATCTTTCTACTTCCTAAGCTTTGTCAGGCTATGTTTATTTCACATTTCCCAAGAAGGTCTATAGTGGGATATATCTCCTTCTGTAGCAGTAGACAATTTGTCCACTGCTAATTCCAGTTTCTTCAGTGCAACAGGTATGACCAGATAAGTTAAATAGCTTCAAAAAGGTTAACTATTAAAAATGCAGCTCATGTTATACAGATAATTAGTTAGAATCTTGATTCTTTATTTCCACACAATATGTCCCATATTTCTAAAATTCTTGATCTTGCCATGACCTAGCTTGGTGCATGGGACAAGTCTATATATGAGTTATAAAACATATCAATGTGTCGATAAAATAAGCAAAATATTCTTAAAATATTTTATTCCTCCGGAAGCAAAACTGCATGTATCTAAATAACTATCCTCCATCTAATAGAAATTGAATCAGAAAAATTAGTAACAATATATTTGGACAACATATTGCTATTAAATGTATATAGCCAGGTTATTCAAAGTTCTTAGCAACCCACTCTGTATTCAAAATTCATCATTTTTCATGTAACTTTACATTTTTATCAGTAACAGCTTTAAGTTCAAATTTCCTCCAAAACTTATCTCAGATCTTCACTCCAAGCTCTTGTTTTATCTGCTCACATTTATGTGTCTTCCTCTTAAATGAGTTGTAATAAACAGATTTTTACAAACTGAAAGATAAAGCTGACACAACAAGTTCAACTGACTGGTTCCTAGAATTTGCAGAACCCAGTTTTTTCAAGAACCTAGCAGGGCTTAAGAGTAAAGGAAGAATTCTGTGTGTTCAACAAAACTTAAAGTCAAATATTTAGCCAAGGATTAGTGAAAAAATGTTTACAAGCCAAGAAAGGTGCCTATAAAAGAACTTTCACTTCAATTTAGCAGTACATTTTTTGCACTCTTGCCTGTGAGAAGCCATCAGAGAAAGAAAGACACAGTTTGACCTCGTTCTAGATCATATCCTCAGTTTTACAACTCTTTACCCTGAATTATTCAAATATCTTTGCATTGAAAAACTAAATTACAAATGTAAAGGCCTCTGCAGTCCCCCAACTGTTTTACAGCCTAATCTGCAATTTCTGTCCTCCCTATTACATTTATTCTACTGGATAAATATAATATGCAAGCTATTTCCAACATTAAGAATTATTTGGGTGTCTCCAGAGTTTAAGTACAAACATTTTCCTCTCTGCACATTCTGTTCCTGTTGTTACCAGCACGTCCTGCAGAACATGAAATATATTCCAGTCACAGGGATACATGGTGGAGTTCAGCATCTTCAGCACATCATCAGTTTCCTACAATAGCTTCACTTCACATGACAATACTTTGGGAATAGCTTTTTTCTTCAGTCCCATTTCCAAATAAACACTGAAATTTTTAGGGGTCTGTTGTCAGAAATAGTGAAGCGATTTAGCTATTCTGAGCCATTTGTTACTCTAACACTTCAGGTTTTTTCCCCCAATTGTTTGTTGAGAAGACTTTTTCAGTCCTCCCGAATTGTTTGACTGAAATGAAATTATTTTTCCTCTAGATCACACAAAATAGATAGAAGATGTGATATATTACAACACCTTGGAAAATAAATTGAATTTCATTCCTTTCACCCCCTGTTTCTCCTTGTAATCTCATCACAGACAACCATAATAGTAAAATTTTATTTCATGGGAAATTAAACAATCTGGGCTGAAGAACTTGCAGGCATTACCTGAATTCTGGAGTGGCTGAGTTTCTCTGATGATTCAAGCAGAAGTATGGAACTAATATTTTAAATGTCCAATGGATTAAAGTGCTTGATTCACTGACATCTAAAGCTGTGAGAGTCAGATCAGATGTTTTAAAGTGGCCCCAAAATCTGTTGTACAATTAGGAGGAATAAGCAAACCAGTTAAGGAGAGACCTAAATAAAGCCTTCACAGAAATTTAAAAAATCAGCCCTTAATAGAAATTTAAAAAATAAACCAAGTCTTTTTATTTCTTTAGGTTTATAGAATTTCTGAAATTTTCTTGTCAGTATTCACCATTTTCTGTCTTAATACCTGGATATACAATGAATGACAACTGGCAGTAATTGTACAGTACATCACAACAACTCATTTAATCACTAAGAATAAACACGAGTGAGAAATCTACTAGCAAAACATTATTGTAATTCATGTCTTTATAACCTTGTGCAGCCTAAGAAATCAGTTCATACCTTCTATCATTAATATGATCTTCTAATAGTGTTGGATAAGAAACATCATATGTGATTGCAAATCCACACCTCAGAATGAAAAGCAGTAACTAACACTTGTCCCTCAGATTCTTGCTTCAGAGCTTGTAGGTCATCCTAACAGATTTCCAAAAATTTTTAAAAAATTATTACAAAATAGGGAACACTTAACAGAACTATTTGTATATTGAAAATTTAGCAATTTTAATAGCAAAAAATTCGCGTATTTTAAAATTTAGCAAATCTCATCAAGATCAGGCTGCAGTCTACTGAAAACATGAATCAGATGCCCAGCAACTCACCTTCCAACTGGTTCACATTCACCTGATCAACTCCTGTTATTTTAATAACTACAAAAGGTGCTGCCCAGAAAAATGTCAACTTTTAAAAAGAACACAAAATTCTACTGAATGCGATTTTCAGTAACAGCACAGTTCCAACACCTTTTATTAGAATTTGGTATGACAGGTTTCCAAAACTCAGCAGTACCAAAGCTGAGGCAGGGTTAGGATAAGCAGAAAAGTTGAGTGAGTTGCAGGCACATACTCTACATCTCCACCTCATAATTCTGCTTCTACTTTGTCATCATTAGAGAGCATTGACTACATGATTCACTGAATAAAAATAAAAATCTTCTGAGCGTGGCTACTTCCCTGTCTTCCTGAGGCCAGCTCCTGCTGCAGTCACTTTGCTAAGAAGATCTGGTACTGATGGCTGCCTTGTGCCCTCTCTCATTTTTAACTACACCTTCATAATATCTATAAAAATGGAGCACCTCTGGAACCTGTGCTCTCAGGTTAAACATATGGCAAATTTGTCAGTGGTTGCAAACTGGGGAAGAAAAGGAAGGAAAGAGGAAAACTGAAGACCAGCAGTATAAATGTCCATCTATGCTTTCCTTTCTCCCATCAGGGGAGAAGTCACAAACAGATGTAGACAAAGATGAACCAAATTATACAATAGTTCTTAGTATCAGTAAAAAAGATTGATTTTATGACTGCTGAAAGATCCTCATCTGTACTAAACCTATTCTGGAAGTAGAAAGGCTTTCTGTGTTATTTCAGTGACATGTAGTAGTATCTTGAAAAGAAAGAAAATGAAAAGGAGTGGGGAATTTCTATTTCTTTCTATTTCTATTTCTGTTCTTCAGAGAGTTCAGGCAACCCTTAAAAGACCCCATAAAACAAATTCTCCCACCCCCCCAAATAAAAAAAAAAAATCACCAAAATCACCAGGACAAAGAAAGCACATGACCCAAAACACAGAACTGCAACTTGCACAATAGGTGAGTTTTCCCGTGCTCATTATTCCAATATAATTTGGAATTTCTCCTCCTGTATTTTCTGGCTGCATTTCAGCTTTTGTTTTTAAGAGATATCTAGAAGAAAAACTCCTTTGAAATTACTCTCATGTATGCTTTGACAACTGAAAGAAGTAGCTGAAATCAAAGAATACAAGACAATCTCCAACCCAGCTTTCCAGAGAATGTTGCTAATAACCTATCAAGTATTTCACTGAAAATAAAACAGACAGATATACTAAATAGTAAGCCTGAGGCCAGATTTTACATGTCTTGGTTTAAATTTTTTTCATAGCCTTATTCTGGGTTGTGGAAAAAAAAGAAGGAATTTTTGTTTACCTTAAATGAGCTCATTGCAGCAACAAAACTCAAAAATATTACCAATCCAATAATCCAAATTAAATTCAGAGTGCTATTTTCACCATCCAAAAGTTTCCATATGCCTAACAGTAAATCACTGTAACCTGAATTTTAACCTGTGGCACCACTACAGTAAAAAGTAGCACTGCGAGGCCAGCTCTTTAAGTGCTACTATAAAATCACTAAGATTGGAAAAGATCTCTAAGTCCAACCCTTAGCCTAACACTGCCAAGTCCACCACCAAACCATGCCCCTAAGTACCACACCTACATATTTTCTAAATACCTTCAGGAATGATGACACCTCCACTTCCAGAGGAGCCTGTTCCAATGCCTGACAGCCCTTTCTGTGAAGGAATTTTTCCTAATATAAAAAAAAAATATCCAGAGAAAATAGTTAAAAGTAATTATTAAATATTTTTTAATGTGAAGAAAATATTTGGCATACATATCACAGAAAAGATATCAGAATTCATATATTGTGTTCATTCAGAAAAGGAATCAACAATCACCATTTTTCCCCCTATAATTTCTTTTCTACATTAGAAAAGAATTTGCTGTTTCATACATAGCAGGGAACCATTTCTATGCCTCAGGAAACATGAAAATGGGCTTGCAGCTTACATCTTTGAACTCAGCATTTAAGGTACAAAATTCACTCAAAACAAATCTTGAACTCAGACATATATTTAAGAGGATTCTTTCATAATATAAGGCTGAGGTTTGACAGAGAAAGAGGTTTACTTTTTCAGAGGTTAAAGAGAAAAGATGAAAGAGATTTACTTTGATATTCTAGACCTACATGAAATAACAAAAGGAGAGCTTGAAAAATAGTACATGCCAGAAAAATCCAGATTATGTTATCAGCACCAGCAGCCATTTTCCAAGGGCCTGAATTCCTCCCAAGTCTTTCTGGGAGTCAGCATTTCCAGTGTTTAGTGCTGCTTAGCTGAGTGCAAATCTTCTCAGAGACCTGGCCAACAGCTGGTACCATGCCAAAATAATTACACAACCTGAAGATGTCACAAGGTATCATCAAAGTGTGCATGCTGGGAAGCAGCTTTAAAATTAAATAAATAAATAAATAAATAGATAAATAAATAAATAAATAGACATAATTATGCTGTGATCTATGTTTTAACTAGTTTGTAGTCCTCTGCTTTTCAGGGATATCAAGGAATGCTTGGCAGCATAATGAGACAATTCACTATTGTCCTCCAGAGCTTGCAGACAGACTGAAGAAATATATCAGATAAGCTGTGACACACCCCAACACACTTTACTCTAAAATAATCTGCTTCCCCCAGAAGAATACTTCACCAGGGTTTGTAAACAAAATTTATTCAATTCTGTGTCCCAAGATCAGGGGGGAAAACTTGGTATCACAGTTGTGCCTGTAGCAATAGAAACAAAATTAGACTCTATCTGAGCTAGTGAAGATGGGGGAAAGACCAGAGGGCACAGAAAAGGCTTCAGATGGCTCTACTGCCACAAATGACAAGCTCAGGTGGCTTACCAAAAAAAGTGCTACTCTAACAAGGATAGAAGAGGTGGGTTTATAATGAACTTCCTGAGTTACCTGGAACAGGCCTTTTGAAGGAGCAGGGAAGGGAGTTAATTACTTCCCTTTTTCTTGGTCTCTTTTTTCCCCCATGCAAACTTCACACACAAAATGCACCTGTGAAATAACAAGCCTGCTGTTAAGTATAGCTGTGGCATATGTGCTCGCAGCCCATCAGTATGCTTTCAGTGTGCAAACTAATTCCAAACAGCTTTAGGCTCAAAGAGGCCTCCTCTTAACTCAGAAGCAAGAGAGAAATTCCTTCTCAGTCTCATCTTGCAGATTGCTAAATAAGATGAGCAGAACCAATCTTTCACATCTCCCCTCTTTAGGGACCACAAACCAACAGTTCTTCTTGATGTTGCAATCTGAGCCCCATCAGTAAGAACCATAAATGCTATAGAACAACCAAACACAGCTCTGGAGGGGAAGGAAGGAGGAGCAGAATAAAGCTGACCTTCAGAAATGTCCATCTGGGCTGAGCTGCTCCTGCTGCCTCCTCCTGGCTGCCAAGATCCCCAGACAGTGCCAGGGCAAACTCCAGTGAGCACATCTTTATATGGTCTTACAACACATTCCTGTCTGAAGCAAGGGGACCTATTTTATTTCATTCTCTGGGCCTCTTTTAAGCAGACACTGCTGCTTTTGCCAAACTGATGAACTATAAAATGTTTCTGCAATATCCACAAATGGATGGAATGGGGTGCTCCAGCTTTATTTTCACATGATGGGGCTTAAATACTGAGCACAACTACTTGGAAATCAAAGGCTGATACTAACTCTCTTTACTACAATTTTCCCTGACATATGTGAAATTCCTGTATTGACATTGCCTTTTCAAGATTGAATTAGGAATTTAAATTGGATGCACTTCAAAACAGGTGAAAATTGTGTTTGTAAAGAGACAATCATAACGTAATTAGGTTGTCTGTTGAGATCCAAGTTTATTCTCTTTTTTGTTCTAGCACTGACACCAGAAGTAAATTGCACAGAAATTTATTTTCTCTGTCTTGGAAAGGAACAAACATTAACTGGCCATAAAGTAAACTGTGTACATTACTTTACAAATATATTTAATCTTGTAAAAATAAATATGTGTTCTATGTGCAAGGCTACTTATTCTTTCAATTAATGTTCTATTTTACAGCTAAAAAATATTATGCAAGCTGTTCCTTGCTCTTCTTGTCTTATTTTTTAAAATTTTCACATAATTAAAAATCACTACCTTAAGAAAAAAACCAAAAAAACCCAAAAAACCCCCCAAAACCAAGAAAATACCCAAATACTCCAGTCCAAAAAAAAACCTCAAAAACTTTGGATGAGTTTGTATATGCTACAGTTTTTCCATCCAAACAGAATGATAAAGCATTTTCCTGTTGAATAAACAAGATGCTACTGCTTTATGAGGACATAATTTAACTCCTAATGTTTTCCAGCTAACAATTAAACAAGAGAACATGACCCAGAGAGCAGCAGTTTATGTTGACAGGAACAGTTACAGGATAGCACCCAAATACTCTGTCAAGATTTCCTTACAAATTATGTGAGAAGAGAAAAAGAGAGATCTCACCCGTACATATATCAGGCATTTTTGCTTTGTTCCACTCTTTTAAAACTATTGTGGTTTCACAGGTTACCTTTCAGTCCTTTGAAAAACAAGATTAGTAGCACAGATTTTGGTAGTTTGCCCAAGCATTATATCCGTTTCATTGTTTTTCATGGAATTGGAAATTCAGATATATTGCATTTAAAGAGAGAATGAAAGAAGAATATTGGAGAAGCTGGAAAAATAAAAGGCTTCTTTAGCTCTAAAATATACTGTGGAAAGGTCAGGAATGTATCAACCCTCTGCTTCATTACTCTATTAGCTGGCATTGTTGGTGACGTCAATGGAAGAGTCTTTCTTTTAATGTGAAGATGGGATAATTTTGGTAAAGCTGTCTCAAGAAATTTTAATTCTGTTCAAAGTAAAGGCTGCATTAATGCATTCCTCTCAGAAAAAAAAAAAATCGTCTTATTACTAAGGTTACTGTTTTGTGTTAGAGGGAAAAAGCTGGAAGTGAGATCTTTAAGCTCAGATTTTGTTTTATTAAGCATTTGGAGACAGGTGCAGACTGTGGTGCCACATCTGTGCAGCCAGATTTGGTATAAAATTTGGGTTGTACCCATAGCTGAAAAGAGTGACAGGTAAGAATTCATCTCACAGTTGGTTCAGTTCTGTTAGTTGGATTTTATTAATTATCAGCCTGATTCCAGACATTTTGCGACAAATTTTCTAGAAAAGCCGAAATTATCCAAATTATTAAATACACCAAACCACACGTGGTACAGACACAAATATTCTCAGTATATTCAATTCTACTGTTTACATCGTACTTGATTGCTCCCATTTCTTTTGTAACTCAGCTATGTGGCTACTCTGGTTAGAGTTTAGTCCAGGATTCATTAGAGCTGGCCAGAGGTCTCTGAAAGAACATCCAGCAGTCCCTTTTCTGGAGAGTTTTCTACTGAAGCATGAAGGACACCTATCTCAGGACTGTGAAAGCATTTCCACATAAAAGTGGGGGTTTTGGGGGATTGTCTGGGTAAAGCTTTGCAAAAGCAGAACACATTTTAATCAGGAACTTACATTAGTGCATTCTACATTACTATCACTGCAAATCCCAGCAAAACAAACAGATAGCTATGATGTGATTGTATAATATTGATAAATCCTGGTATTTTTCCTCCTTTTACCCCACTCTCATCCTTCTTGCCCCAAAAAATTACCATAGGTCAGGCTAACAGTTGTTTAGCACAGGCATACATTGTACTTTAGTTAACATTATTTGCAACTACAATACTTAATTTGAAGATCATTAAAACAGTTCTTGTCCTGTGAAAACACACAAACAAAACCACAAAGTCAGTCATTCCACTTTACTTCATATGTCTGAGAATATGCTTTTAATAAAAATATATTTAATATGGGAAGTACTGTGGTCAAGAAGGGATTGTCACAGAGTGCAACTGCACAACAGTTTCAGGCAGCTGGAAACTACCTGGCAGTAATCTCACACGTGTACAATAAGCATATGTCATAATGATAGATTTAATGGAGCAGTACAGCTTCAGCAGCATCTAGAGAATTCCAGTAAAAAGAAGAGTTTGGAAATCCCTTGAGCTGCTTGGGTAAAGTTAAAGAGTTGCAGTGCAGTGTTTCTGGCACTGTTCTGTATGGACTCACACATTCAGAGTGCCATGTGAGCAGGATCAGCATCACACACAATGGGTGTCCCAAAAAAGATGCAGTGCCAGTGTCCTCATGCCTTTGGATGTCTGCCTTGTGCTCCTTGCTAAGTACCACTGATGCTCCTTGCATTTAAGGCAGAAGTGAGAGGTTTAAGCCATGGAAATCTTTCAGGAGGTGATACAATTGTAGAGCCTACACAGCAAGAGCTGAGCAGGTAACCCAGGTAATCCACCAATAGGAGCCCTTAGGTGCATGAATATCTCTGTATATAATACTATAATCAAGTCACCAAGTTATTGTTGTAACTGAATTATAAACTGGTCTAATAAAAGATAGCAGTCACTTCAGTTCTGTGGCGCATATTCAGTTAAGGTGATCCTACGTCTGTTTTATTTGGTTTATTAATGAATCTATTCATAATCTATATGAATAGCAAGAAGCAATTGTTAATAATGTAGGTTAATTGGATCCTACTTTTAGCCAAATAGTCTTTGCAAAGGATTGCAGTCAACCCTCTGTCTCCAAAGAGTGTGACATGTCAGAATTATTCAGTTAGTTCAGAGAACTGAGTAATCAAGTTACCAAATTTTTTAAAAGGATCTAAAATTTTAGTAATTGGATTGGATTCAATGATCATGAAGGTCTCTTTCAACCCAGTGATTCTGTGATAATTTAAATTAAGACTGATAACTAAAATTGCAAATGTTGAGAAAATTAATTTCTTACACAAAGAATAAATGACAGTGAGTCAGAATGATCTGCTGGATTTCTGCATAGATTTAAATGAAAATATATTAAAATGAAAATTTTAATTAAATTTCTGTGAAAAATTAGATGAGTTTAAAATTACATGCAACGTGAATACAAACAGGTTGAAGGGCAAATTCAGAACAATTTACTTGCACTGGTAATCTCTCCTAGCACTTTACATTCTCACATTTGCCTACCTTCAACTTTCATGAACTTTGCAGAATACAGCAGCTGTGTGCTCATAAATAATTACTAGGGAGAAAAGAGCAAAGTAATCTGAGTCTTTATGCAGTTCATCTATTTCTTCTTTAGGCATTAGTTCACCATGGAGAAGTGCAAAATAAAAACCTGTTTAAAAAATAATAGATCAATATTATACATCTAGACTTCCTGAGGAAATGCAGCATGTAGCTGACTTGACTCAGAATGAGGGGATGATATTAAAAATCTTCAGTAGCCATGAGTCCAGTACGAGCTGATCAACCCACAGAGTCACCCAGGGATGGGCAGCACCAGTGCAAAACGAAAAAATAAATTGTTCCTTAAAACTTGACTATGTTCAGTGCTATCCTCTCTAGCTAGGAAAAAAAATATGTGAAAATGCGCCAATGGTTCAGTTGTGTTTTTATGTAATTCAAGGTTCTTACTAGCAGGATTTCATTCTAAAGTGTAACCAACTGGGAGAGCTGCAGGATGCCCCAAAACACAGTCAAAATGATGTAAAAAAAAAAAAAAAAGGAAAAAATATTAAAATGTCCCTCCAGTGCAATTGAAGATATGTCCTAGAATCTTGACTAATTATAAAGACTGACTTTGAAATAAGAACTGACTCAGAAGGACATAGGAAATTCTAGCAAAACACCTGCATTAAACCTTAAACCTAAAATAACAGTGTGTGAAATGTAAATACGAACAAATTCACATCTCAGTGTGGTGGCTCCCATAAAATACACCATCATAAGCAACCAGGCTTTACATGGAAACAAATTCAGTACCAAAATTATGCCTCAGCATGCTCCAAAGAGTTTCTTTTTACTGAGACTTTTAGGTGTACTTCTTTCTCTTGTAATAAAGGGAAACTAAAGATCACTTTATTTTCCTCTAATTTATATATATATATTGATTAACAAAACAAAAGCACACCAAAACAAATGATATCCACATGATTAGCTGAATGAGATTGTTCACTTGATGAGCACAAATCGATATAGGGGTCAGGAGGCAAATGTTAATTCTTTTTTATATGCTTGTCTGAACCTGCTCCACACTGTTATGGAGTGTTCAAACACTCCAAGAGATAAGGCTATACATTTCCCTTAAGGCAGTTTGAAGCTGACCCACTTCTGGAATAAGGAAATTCAGGTCTATTTTGTTGCAAGATTTTCTTAATCCATATGTACATCTTGAGACACAACACACAGTGATCCATCCCCACCTGTATCTGCTTTTGGAGTTCAGACCAAATTCCACAGGGCAGAACTAGGAATCTCTTCCAGTTTTCTTTCTGGAAATGCCAATTCTTTTGGCTTCACAGGAGCATTCATTGAATGGGGGGTTTTGATGCCTCTTTTAGACTAATTTATAAAAAACTTGAGACACCACACCATCTTTATTCCCCATGGACCGTTTTCAGTTCCTTTGCAGCAGTGTTGGTGTCCAGGATAAGAGCTGCCCAGAAAAAACTGGTAAAGGGCAACAGTTGAGACAGTAAGTGTTGAAAAAAAACCCAGAAAATTTAGGAAAAAACAATATACCCAAATGCAAACACAACCAGTAAAAACTCTTTCAAAATGAGCAAGAACAATTAACTGTCCTGACTAATTAGTAAATTCATTGTGTAATGCTCAGGACAAGAGGAATGCAGTTGTTTCCCCAGAAGGGGGATCTCTCTGAAGCCCTATTCCTTGACCATTTAAATAGCACATTAAAGAGAGAATCAGAATTGCTCTATCTTGCGGTTTAATTAGGTGCATGTTTAAGAAAAACTAATTATTTGGTAGACCCTGGATTTGCAGTCCTCTCATATGAGTGCATGACTGCCAGACAGGTTCCTAATTACATCCTATCTACTTTTCATTCTATTTCATGTCCAAAAGAGAGAGGTGAATATGTAGTTCCTTCAGAGCTGTTATCCTCCATTCTTTGTAATTCTTCTGTAAGCTTGCTAGAGTAGGAATGCTAAATTAAGCAGGTCAGCATAGCAGACCAGAGTAGATTATTGTACTTCCCTGCTTGAAATTTTTTCTTCTTTTCCAGGCACCTTATGTCACTTTTGACAGTGGTTCTTACTATTTTGCTTGAATAATCAAGGACTCCTGCTCCTGAAAAATAAGTGCTAATAAGTCTACCTCTATAACATTTTTACTGTTGGTCACTGGAAAACTGACAGAGTAAATGGAGCTGGAAGAGACATTTTTACAGTGAAAAAAGTCAAATGCTACAAACACCAAGTAATTTCTTCCAGGCTTTGGTTTCACTCTGAAATATGCAAGATAATTTCTCCTAACTATAGTATTTTAAAGCCAGAAATGAATCATAATATCTATAGTGTGCAGACGCACACTGTAATTTAACTGGTCTTTAGTACAATGAATCTCTAGTGTGAAATTTTCCTTGCTAATGATCAGCATAAGATATGGCTCTTAATGTAATTATGAATCCAAGCCTTGCCATCTGCAGGCAACTGAGTAACAAGACGATATCATTAGACTTTTCATTTCATTCACTCATACCTATAGGGGAAAAAGCAACCATTATAAGCAGCTCACTTTTTCTAGCACTAAAAGAGACACTAGCATTGAACTACTTATTATAGGCTCCACATTCTCCTGGGTAAGTAAATAAACTGTTCCAGCATTGGCAGTTTCTCTTTTAAATGGGTTTTTTATTTTGACGAACCTTAGAGACAAATAAGGCAGTCTAGATAGGAAAGAACATTTCCTGATGCCAGAAGCAAACAAGCTTTTCAGTCCCTTTGGAGAGATTCCTCCCCTTGAAATGCCAGCCTATCTCCCCATCAGTAACCTGAGGGTTTCCCAAACAGGAACCTTTCCTGCCCTGGGCTGTTTCACCAAGATGTAGGAGCTGGCTTCATCCCATAGCGTTTCAGGAGAGCTTGAGCAGCTGCTTTCCAGAGCCTCCAAAGACCCCAGAGATGCTGTGGGATGATTCCCCACCTTACCTGGCCCAGCAGCTGTTAAATCTTTCCCATCAGCAGAAATTCAGCACTTCCTTGGGTGGGCTCTGGGCTGATAAAAATCTGTGAAGGCTTAAAACAGAAGTATCAGCTATTTATTGTCAGATAATCCCATTTTCAGCAGCAGAAAGTCTGTCCAAAAAGTGAACCTTCTCTAAAGGATTTCAGAAATTCACTCTAAAGGCAAGCACCCCTTCTCCATTGGGCACACTGTGGGTGTTTTTCCATCTGGAAGGAACTTAGAAGGGGTGGTGTGTGTCCTGTCCACACCTTTTTCCCAGGGAGCCACTGCCAGTCCCGGACCAGAGGTTTCTGCGCAGGTCAGAGGTCTCCAGGACGGACAGGTTTAAGAGCCAACAGCTCTGCAAGATGGGCAGTGTGGGCATATGTGTGTGCTTTGGCAATCAAAGGGAGTGTACTGGGAAAATAAACACTGTCTGTCTGCTCAACCTTGTTCTATGATCATGTGTCAAGACTGCAGTTACAATAAAATTCCAAAATATGATAATATAATATAATATAATATAATATAATATAATATAATATAATATAATATMATATMATATCATATCATATCATATCATATCATATCATATCATATCMATATCATATCATATAAATGTATACACCAGAAATTGCCTACCCCAACAGACTGAAGAGTATTTGTCAGTCCTTCCACTTGAAAACCCTTGTGTGACAGAGTCCTGTGGTGGCATTTCAGCACCCCTGTGATGACATTTCCTTACACCAAACAGCCCTTCTAGGGAGAAAAAAAAAATCATTTATTTCCTTTTATTTTTTTAATCCTCATAACCATACTTTTATGTTTCCTAAGAGAACAACTGACCTGCTTAGCAGCTAATACCTCACACCTAGGGAATTCTCTACAACCCCTGTAATAAGATTCACTTGAAAGTGAGAGTAGCTTCCTCTAACAGAGATGGTATTATAAAGGTCTGCTTGAGAGACTGTGCACTGAGAGTTTTGGATAAAGGGTTCTTTAACACATAACAGCTAAAAGAAGAATGTTGCTAAAGAGGAGCCAGGAGCTGGATGGATATGTTCTTACTTAATAACTTTCTTATCCCAAAGTAAAATTAATCTTAAAGATTAACTCTAAAGATCTGGTGGTTGGTTTTTTGGGGGAGTTGTTTTTTGTTCATTTTGAGGGTGGCTTTTTCTCCCATCAGAACATTGAGAATGGTATTTTACATATTCTTAACACCAGCTAGACCGAGAAAGTCACTAACTGTACTCAATTAGAGCTGTCCTCATTGCTCTGTGTTCAGATGGACAATCTGTGTTGCCAGTTTGTTTGTTCTGTTTTCTTTCAGTTTTCACAGAGGACAAAATTTGAAGAGTGGTGTGTATTTTTCTGGACTGTCTCCCTGAACCCAACATTTCTAAATCAGAAACTGAGTAAATACAGAAGGATTTTCAGATGACTTCTAGCCAAGTAAATGTCAGATAATTCTGGTGGATGATGGCTTAATCTTTTCTGCAAAATCTCCAGTGATGTAGACTCTGCCACCTTGTCAGGCTGTTTACCCTCACCCTTATAGTGAGTTTTTTTTTTCCCCCTGACATCTAATCTACATCTTCTTTGCTGCAAATTAAGTTATTTTAATTTCTGTCCTATCCTTTGGAAAAGTCTATTGCCTTTGAACTTGTAGAAACCATGGCTTTATATAACTGAAGACTATTACCACAATTTTCTTTTTGCATTGTCCTCTAAATTAACCATTCCAGGTCTTTCTGTCTTTCTTTAAACTTTTTTCCAGGATCGCTGATCCACATTTTTGTCCATTCAGAATTCTTCAAAAGGTGGCAAATAAGCAAATGCAATACTTCAGCTGCAGCCTTACTAAAATGGAAATACTTTGCACTTTACACGCTTTATTGACAGTTAGATTTGGGGTTTTTTGCAAGCAACATGACCCTGCTGATTACTACTCAGTCTGTGATTCACCTTATTCTATTTCTTCTCATATTTAAAGATCTTTAACTATGTACATGTTCTTAATTAATTTTTTGATATTGCTTACAGACAGTTTATGCAGTTCATGACTGGACCTCATAGAAAAATTGCCTGGAAAGTGAACATATAAGCTGTGGCTGAAAAAGGGAGTGCTTGCCAAGTGACCCATTTGAAACCTCACAAAGCTGCTGGGAATAGGATATTTAATTTAATAGAATATTGTTACCTCTCGGTGACTTCTACATACAGTCACATGTGAAAAACAGAAGGTACCATTGGTGCACTAAAGTGACCAAAATTTATACAGTACTCTGTTAAACTGAGGGAAGAATGCTGTAAGCATTAACACCAACAACAAATGAGTTTTCATATTCAAAACATTTCATCTAGCCTCCCATATATAAATTTACTAAGGATAAAGGGATTTTACCCCAGTACCATGAGGCTAAATAAAGAAATAAACAGAGTGAGTGCACCCTAATAATTTTTGGTTTTACACAAAATAAACCCTTTCATGTTTACAGCACTGAATGATTGATGCTCCCAAAATCTGTTTTAATATCCTCCTTGAAGCATCTTTCTGTTATTAAATTCTTCATTTTATTTTATTTCAGCAGCTAGGTGCATATAATCTGCTTCCTTTCCACCAGTACTTGAAAAAATAAATGTAGATCTATTAAAAAGCGGATAATTTAGAATAAATTGCATGCTTCCATAAAGAATGCTCTGGCACTGTGCTTTTACATTAAATGAGAGGAGGTGACTGAAAACCAGTATCACAGTCAGAAGGCAGCAGCACTCAGCTTGTAATATGTTAAATATAAATATTCTAGCTCTGCTGACTCAGAGATACTGAGCTCCTGCAGATGAAGCTTCGTGCTATAGTGAAGCACAGTCAGTGTTACAGAGCTGGTACATAACCATGGTGTGTGGGGTTTATACCCCAAACTTGAGCCTCTGGGGCTTTGGCATGTGCATTGAATGGTTTCAGTGAACATTTCCATCAGTTGGAAATGAGGACACAAGAAACCTAACAGAATCATGCCATCACAAGGATAATTGTCCCATGGCTGAGAAAATATTCTAGGAACATTTTTATTGAAACATATAAATTTCTCAAAACAAGCAAACAAAAAGTAAGCAATTTTTTTTTAAATTTTAATAATGTTTTCTCAAAGAACCTTCAAAATTCTATTAATAACTCCTTGCTGGTGACACTTTTTTCATTTTAAATTCATCATTTATCAATACTATGGTTATGTAAGCTGTAGCAAAACTGTTCATAATCTTCCCACCTAAACAGCAAACACCACACCCCATTAATACATTATAAGGAATGAAAAACTTCAAAACATCTTGAGAGGAGGCTCTGAAATTGCTAAAAAGTCTTTTGAGTAGTGAAGTGACCTCCTAAATTCAGAAGTTTTCTAAGACATCCCAGATTAAACAATTATGGATTGACTTAGTCAGTTGGAAGGACTGCCATAAATATATACAACCAAAATTAGCCATTTTGTTCATAATGTTTGAACTGTTTTAGGAGGAACCAGGAGAATCCCTGAGACGGAAAATAATTAATGTAAATAATGCATGGGAAACATTTACACTGATGCTTTCAACTGAAGATATGTGATTAGCATTTCACTCCTCAGTTGGCAGTTTTAGGTCACTGGCCTAGTCTAGCATGAATAAAATCAGCGAATGAAAAATGACACTCATGAAGCAAAAATTAAAGAAAGGTGATTTGGAAAAGGAACTTTTGCTACATCAAGTAAAGAAGATTAAATTTAATACCTCATTTAATGTCACCATTAATCTGTCATTGCACTGGGTCAATATGTGCAGAGGCAAATGGAGACAAAGAGGACACCGAGGGCAATGGGACTTATGAGCATTCCCTTCCTTTAGTAAGTCTGACTTGGTAAAGATTAAACAGAACAAAAAAGATTTTTTCTGCCCTTTGTGGTGCCCTTGAGCTCTGGGGTCTTCCCCAAAATAACTGAGTAATCACGGGTTATGACATCAGGCTCAGAAGCACAACTCTTGGAAAAGCATCACCTCAGCAGAGAGAAACTCCCTTGCCAGTGGTTTCCAGGTTCTGGCAGAGCTGAGGAAATGGAGCAGTCCTCTAGATGAAAAAACAGTGAAAAAAATGGAAAAATAGCTTTTCATTATCAAAGATTTGATGTGCTCCTTAGTTTGTACTCTGACTTAACTCCCTGCAAGTCCATGTGTTCCATCTACAGACAGATAAAAACACACACATACATGTATGTGTACACACAAATATCCCCACTTAGGAACAAAATTTAAAAAGCACATCTACCCACTCAAATTCAGGCACATCTTCACATCACAGTGTCTGAGGTGTGTGCATAAAAATGATTTCTAGAACAGGGCCATGCTGTGTCTTCCAACCCAAACCATTCAGTGATTCTGATTCTATGCTACCATGGGCTGCAGGTGTCGCTGAGTAGCTTCCAGTGCTATTAATAGCATTTGTAGTAATTATTTATAGTAAAAACGAATCTCTTCCTGTATTCTTAGAATAGTGTACTTTAATATCATTACTTCCTGAAAATGCAAACATGGGCCTTATTTTCCATTACTTTTCATAGGCAATAGCTCTTTGAAGTTATTATTTGGTGTTTGATCACAAGTATAAGTGACTACTCTAGCAGCACAAAAGGTCACCCTAAATACACATTTAAATGGGGATTTTAGCATGTGATGGTGGTAACAATAAATTCTGTTTTACATAGAACTGCAGATACAGGAAGAAAAATATTTACTGGATGTCACTGCAATAAATGGGAGGTAATTGTGGGGAAATAATGGTAGCAAGCAGTTTGTGACAAGAGCTCAGTAATTTCTAATGGCTTATCACTTGAATTTTTGAGCATTTGTAAATATTGTTAACATGTATTTTTTATTACACAATTGGAAAAATTTGTTGGAGAATCTGAAGGCAAAAGAGGCATTAGGAACATAAATCTTTCTTTTATTTTTCAGAACAGAATGCTTTCCTGTGTGTGGAAAAGGGTAATAGAAAGTATCACATGAAAAGTAGAAAAAAGATATTAAGAATAAGTGGTTACACAAAAGATTAGGCTTGAACAGGTAAAAAAGGTAGGTTTTTCTTTTTAAGTAAATAAGTAATTTTTTCAGTAGAAAATGTGGTTTCACTGATGTTTGAGTCTGTAAATCAAAGATCTCTCTGAATTCTTTAGAGAGAAATCAGAGTGCAAGGATTGAATTAAAACCTTTGAATGGATTAAGTATATTAAACTACTTACACATAAAGGTTTAAGTTTAAGTTTTAGAATAAGCAGGGAAGTAAGCCAGTTTAAGTAAGTAAAAATATGTTTTAAGTGCTTTAGAGAGTAAAGGTCTTAGATACCAGTATAGAAGTGCATTTTCTAGTGGAGGCTGAAAAACAGTCCTAGATAGTGTTGAAAACAAGTTTTCGTAGAGGCTCCAGGAACATAGTTTTAGACATAATAAAACTATAGTAAGAATGTTGCTTGCACTTTTTAAATAGAACAAAATAGACCATATGAGTAGTTTATACATAACCTGGTGTGCTAAAAAACTAAAATTCTAATAGGTTAAAAAAAATTGTGTTTTTAGCTTATTGGATAATTTGTGCATAAGAATCTATGCAGTGGGGAGAGATTTGCTCTCGCTCTCTCGTTTTTCTTCTCTCCTCACTGCCATCATCATTGCCCAAAAAAACCAGGAGCTGCCACAACAACACCAGTCCTCCAAGAACCTCACCAGGAGCAACTTCCACTTCTAATTAAGACTTTACTTCTATTTACAACTCTTTGCAAAAAACTTTTAACATGTACTTTAACACTGTGACTCTTTGCCTTTCGAGACTGATGTGTGTTCACAATAAATAATTTTATAGCAACTAATAACTGCTTGGTTCTTGTAAAGAAAACAAACAACCTGATACACTGATGTGTGAGTGGAGCTCAGCAGAGAGAAGTCTGGACATATATGACTTTTTAGGTAACTATAGTGAGTCAGCCCTTGATCTCTATGGGCACTTGATTAAGAGATTGAACCAAGAATTTGTGGACAGCTTGTTGTACCTTCTGTGGAAAGGCAGAGAGTCTTACACCTTGATTTTACTTGACAAATGCTCTTAATCTGGATGAGTGATGTTTTAACGTGATTCAATACAGCCACAGCACTGAGAGGCACAGACATTTATTTAGGTATGGCATCTCCCTAGAAACTGGTACAGGTTTGTATGTGGTGGCAAATTACCAAATATACAGCAGTAATACAGGGTCAAAATATTCTAGGCTTGCATTTCCCGGGGTTTATCCTCATGCCAAAACCATTAATGCCTGCTTCTTTTCAAAAAGCTACATTTTTGGTTTCAGTTATTAGGTTAAGAAACCTTGGGCTCTACAGCCTCTCTGAGCAACCTGTTCCTGTCCTTGGTCACCCTGCCAGGGAAAAGCTGCTTTTTCTCCTGTTCAGTGGGAACCTCCTGGGTTTCATTTTGTGCCCCCTGTGTCTTGTTCTGTCTCTTGGGCACCAGTGCAGCAACTGCAGAGAGCAGGACTTTGTTCAGCCACAGCAAGGGAGAACACTCAGCCAGGGTCAGGAAAAATAAACTGTGTCAGACGCTGGAGTCAGCTGTGCCAGTGTGGCCAGAGAGCCCCGGGTGCATGGGAACTGAGCTGGGACACTCCTGTCTTCTGCAATTCCCTTTAAGCCAGTTTTAAATGACAGTAACAACAAATGGCTCTTTTGAGACAGAAACAGCTACTTCCTAAGGGAAATAATACTAGATCTTTGCCATTTCTGAATATTTAAGTGGTTAGAAGGTCGACCAGATAGTCTTGAATTTTAAAACCAATCCTTAAAAATAAGTGAGAAGTTTAACAACAACAACAAAAAAAAATCCATTAACCTTGTGTATGATACAGTTAAAGTAAACAGGAAGTGCTAACAGTCATATCTTCTCATATCTTCTTAATTAAACTTTTTTAAATGTAAATAAATAAAAAAATGTTGGGTTTTTTTGGTTTTTTGGTTTTTGTTGTTGTTTTGTTTGGTTGGTTGGTTGGTTTTTGGTTTTGTTTTTTTTCTTTGTTTTTTTGTTTTGTTTTGTTTTAAGTAAAACGTATATCTTTTACCAAAGCCTTTTTTATTGGCCAGAACTGAAGCCATGGGGCTGTTGGGACTTTGGGACCCTCACTCCTGAGAAGCCAAGGGTGAAGGGCCAGAGGGATACTGCTGGGTCCACAGGTGTTGACTGTCTTCTGCTTGTCATCTCTCTCCCTCTCCCCCACTTTCCTATTTATATTTCTCTAACTCACATTTTGTTGTTAAATAAAATCTGCATTATTGACTTTGTCGTGTGCCCTTGTTTGCACCTGTCAGGAAAATTAAGCCACAAACATCAGAGGTTTATGTCCAAAAAGGAGACAGAGGAGTCCTTTTACTTAATTTGAATAAAGGGAGAGGCCAAGGGGCATTCCCCTGGGATCTCTCAGATTTTTGGAGGATGCAGCCACCGTTTTTTCCTAATTTCCCAGAGGCATTTTCTTCTCTTTTTCCCCATTGGCTGAGGTACTTGAGAGGTACAGACTTTCCAGAATGCCTGATATCTAAGACTACCCTCTAATGTATAACCCTCCCTTTTAATTTATGGTTTTTCCCCATTATTTCTTTCATCTTTCAATATCCAATTTCATTTATCAGCAAACCTGCAGTTTGTTTGTAAAGGCAAACATGTTTTTTCCATTTGTCTATCAATGGAATCCTTCTCATTGCTTCTTTTATTTCTCAGTGCTAGTTCAGTCTACCAGCAGACCCACAGCTTGTTTGTAAAGACAAATCATTCCTCTCACACCTTAATTTGAGCAGAGCCTCTCTCACTAATCAGATACTAGCAGGGGTGTGAAGAATCCTCAAGTTGCAGTGATTTACCAATGTAAAAGGGAGCAGGCCACCCACCACAAGGTCAGTGTTCATAGCACACCCAAGCCTGTCTCAGCTGTGAGCCAATGAAAGCTGCAGCTGCAATAAAATTTTGGGACCCTGCTGAAATACATGCCTTGGCTTAACTAATTCCTCCTGTGCTTACTGTGCCACAGTGAATGGCTTCAGGCTCACAGAAGGAGTCGTGCAATCCTCCTCATAAATGTTTCATTCTGGCCCCCAGTAGCTCAAGTTAATAATATGAGTATTAAGGGGTTTGAATTCAAGTGCTTTAACTGAAAACTCAAACAAATGCCTGTTTGCTGTCTGTGTCTGAGGAGACTGGGGACTTAACCCAGTGATACCCCAACAGTCCTGAGGACTGCAGTTACGGCAAAAAATACCAGAGAAAACATCCAGATTTGGGGTTGAATCTGACAACAAAAAAACAATACTAGAAGCTTCCTGTGGATTTAACAGTGCCCTATTCAAAGAAAATGTCTTTCCCAAAAGAAAGGTGAAATAAATTAAAGATAGGATAATTTTCAGTATAATCAGCTAAATGTCAGTAGGCAACAGGTATTTAACAAACACTGTGTGACTTTTAAATGGATGATTCTTTGTTCAGAAAATGGACAGAAGATAATGAATAATCCCAGGTAAATCTGTTAAGAAGCCCGAAGAAATGTCTTGGGGAAAAAAATAAATGTGCCAACAAATTAGAAAAAAAAAGAGCAAAGAAGGGAACAGTCAGACATGCTCAGTTGCTGTGAGCTGGAGTTTTTCATTCATCTCCTGTGGATCATGAAATATGGGGAATTTTTGATAGAAGAAGTGAAAACTGTCAAACATAAATGTTGGAAGCTAGGTCTTTACTCCCAGTACCTTAATTCTCCTGGACATAAATATTTCAATGTGACTTACTACTGGAAATAGCAATATATTTCAAAGTTTCTTTAGCTATGGTCTAACTTTCCCCAAATTAAGGACCATGCTGTATAGGAGAGGTTCTCTGTTAATTTTTCCATTTTGAGCAATTAAGTGATTATGATGATATATTCTATGCTTCACAAAGTCCTCATTGGCCCATGTTACTTTCTCTCTATTCAAAATCATAATTATTTTTCAACAACTATCTCATGTGAAAGAAAGAAAATACAATATTGAAGAGTCTCTGTGAAGTTCATGGTTGGATTCATGTATTTATAAGAGGCTCTGGGTCTGTCTGCACAGGCCTTTGCTGACCTCCCCAAGAACCTTGTGCGTTGCTGCCCAGTGAGCAAATCCTCTGTGAGCAGGTACTGAGTGGGGAGGAAATTTATTATGCATGTTAGAAATGGTGCAGTCTTGCCTCAGAGAAAAGATTTGAGGAAAGGCCAAGTAAACACAGTAAGGTGCTTTGTAAATGGTGTCCTTCATTGTCTTGGTAAATTTTGGAGCATATCAGGGAGAGTATGGCTTTGTGGTTAAGACTCCAACCGACTGCATTCTTCAAAATTTCCATTTTTTAGTATCAACAGTCTCATGTTTGACTCATGCTGTCCAAATTACATCTCTTTACATGTAGGGAAAGTAAATTTTTGTGATCTTGCCCTTGGTTCAAAAGGAAAGCAAATATAAGATTTATAATGGAACTCTCTTCATCTCAGATATATCTTTTATTGAGTGGCTCTGAAAAAGGACCTGAGTGAGAGGATGAAAGGATTTGTTCATGCCTGTGACCTCTTATCTCCCACCTGAATCTCATCTGCATGACTGCAAAAGCTAAAAATGCTTTATCCTCTAAAATCAAGAGGTGTTTCACAATTAAAAGCTTTATTCTCAAGTGCTCTCAAGTACATTACTTTTTTATTTGATACCTTCCCATCACCTTGTCTATCAAAGTTCTCACTGCTTTAAATTTACTCAGTCGTTTGTCCATTCATTAATATCTTCATTGCTGTTTTTATTCTGTATATTGCATATACAGAAATGCAGTAATTTAGCTAAAATCCTTAGGTGAATTCCATAGGGCTGCTGTGAGATAAAAATGCAGAGAAATCACAATTCTTGCATATTCCACCTTTTACACAACACCGGAATTACACGGTTGATCAAATAAAATAATATATTCAGCAAAATTAGTCTGAAAAGAGACAGAAGCAACTTCACTTGTTCTGCTGGCCAAATAAAGCAGACAAATTTTGGTGTCAGTTTTAAACTATCTTCTTCATGCATACCTGTCAGGTTGTCTCAGCATTCTATGCAGAAAACCTCTAATTTGTTCTAAAATTATACTCAATAAACATCAGAGTTACTGAGATTCAGTGCCTAAATGCATAAAGATCATCAGCATCACTCAATGATTCTCTCTGGCTCCAGCCATGGTGTCTTATTGGACAAAATAAATCAGTTCAAGCACTGGGAAAGTAATGTCAGCTCGTTTTTCCAGCAGGGGCCATTATTGCCCATTTATCCACATCCATGAAAAGTCTTTTCAGAACAGGAGTTATCTCCTCTTTTGGAGTCTTAAGGAACCATCACAAAGCCATCTGGCCTTGGACCAACTCTTGGGCCCTGAACAGCCTTTTCTACTTCAGTGCACACGAGCAGCTCCTCTTGGGTCTCAGCCTCACTTGTGACATGTTTGGGAAATATTAACTCTGTCTTGCAATTTTATAGTAATGTTTTTCAACCTCTTTATTGAGATAAATACAAGTTAGGGCAGAATGCTCGGGGTGGTTTTCAGCATCTCTTGGGTCCCTATCTGCTGTTCCTGCTGATCTTTGTGCTGACAGATGGCTGCTTCTCAGTGCCTTTTCAAAGCTTCTATGTCAGCTGCATACCCTTCCTTCTCCCTCCTTCCCAGAATTCATTTTCAGGAGTTTGATCTATAACCCGTTTTCCTCTGTTAAGCCTAAGTAATTTTAATTTCTGCATTAATTAATCTTATACATATGTAATATTCGCTGTGTATTCATGGATACCGTTTACCCTAATGATTTTTGACTGTAAATGTATCTGAACAGAAGCATCGTCCTGACCTGTAAATACCATCCACATTACCTAGCCTGTGGACTTTGCTTTTACTAATAAAGAAATGAACACCAAAATCATAGTCACTCTTCAGTCTTGACTGTTTCTGGCATTCCTTCTTTGCTCCTCAGCACCACATCCTCCTCATTTTTCATAACAAGCTTCTGAGTTCTTTTTACCTGGAAGAACCAGCAAAATCCATTTGTTTTGGTTTGTTTGTTTGGGTTTTTTTTTTTGTTTGCTTTTTGTTTTTTGTTTTTGGGTTTTTTTTTTTTTGTTTTGGTTTTGTTTTTTTTTTTTTGGTTTTTTTTTTTTGTTTTTTTTTGTTTTGGTTTTGGTTTTGGTTTTGGTTTTGGTTTTGGTTTTGGTTTTTTTTGTAATAATAGTAATAATTTCAATTATTTTATTCATCTCACACTTGCTTTGTACACTGCATTTTCAGTGCACTTGCAAAATACACTTGGATTTTCTATGAGAACAATATTAGATTGCAGTGTAAAATTCCATCTTTTAAATCCCCTTTTAATGTGATTCCTGGTAATGCTATTATTTCAAGGCACATATTTTAAAGTTCTGAGTCACGGTTCTCTTCTTCTTCCTGTATCAGCATGAAGTAGATAAACTGAAAACAGCAGAATTACTCTGTAACAACATAAATTTAGGAGAAGTAATTAAGTCTTTGACTAATGGTGAGAAATAAAAAGATGCCATTGAACTGTGTTCATTCTGCACTCATGAAGTAACAAACAATATTAGCAGGGACAAAAATCAGCACTGTGTCTTGCAAACATATTTTGCCTTGCTCTGTGCTACTTTTGTGTCCCTGTCCCTCCTTGTTCTGTGTTGTCTGGTCCAGCATTACCTCTGCCTGTTCCCTTCTGCCCCCTCCCCACCTCACTCCCATGGAGATGTTCAGGGTTTGGATCTATTTTGCACTTTGAATCCCATGAGAGATCAGACTGGCTGAATCACAAAGGTACAGAGCCACACACTGAAAAATAACCTGAGAAATGCTTAGGAAAACAACATCATATATCAATATTAAACACAGATGTATCTGATAAACTGTAAATATGGGAAACATTTGTGCTTCATTTGTAGAGCACTGGTTCTATTAACATAGATATTGAACTTTAAAAAAACAGATTGTGAAAACAAACTGCAGCAATACTACCAACAAATCAGGTAGTACAGTTACAGGTGTACACTGAGATAGCAGTTTAAAAAAAAAAAACAAACCCTTAATTTTTTATTATGGAAGAGGTTATCATTGTTTATTTTCTTTTCAAAATTGACTCCTACATGAGAGACATGATTTTAAATGCTTTTTTAAGGCCTTCTGAATTAATAGAAATGTGTACTACCAGCTAATTAGTATTTTTTCACTTATCTGCTTTGCCATTAATTCTTGATTATGGTGGCAAACTAAGGATTTACTGGCTACACTGAAATTTTACAGCATCATTACATCATAGTGTATGTTACACAAGTTATTTGCAGCACCAAGTACAAAAAATAAAAAGGTTTACTAATCTTGAAATAGATGGCATGTAAATTAGTGTTTTGCTCCCTTTGAAGGCATAGGGTAAATACTCCTGCAAGCATAATATTGAAATGTTAGAACTAAATGGTAACATGTGTCAAAGAACTGTAGCCTGCACACTTCTCATGTTTTTCTCATCCAGTCCCACTGCTTCTTTTCTTCCCTATATGTTTCCTTATGATTTTCTCAACTCCAGGATTCACCTCCAATCCAAAAAAACCAAAACCAAAACCAAACCAAAACAAACCCAAAACAAAAAAAAAAAAAAACCCACCCCACCACATTAAAGTAAAATGTGGAAGCAAAATTCAAGTATTCAAGTCAATTCTTCTCTTTTCAGTGCACAGGAGTAATTGGCTATGAGCACCTCATGTCAGCACGAGCGCTTCTGACACTCTCCTCTATTAATTGGCAATCTCTCTGATGTAGGTCAATCATGTCAGTGCTGCCCTTTAGCCAATATTAGCAGAAACAGTCCTTACTTGTGTTTCACATTTGCTGGTTTGTTGTTTGCTAATCATTTCTTCTCTCCCTGTTGGGTAGAAGTCTCATTTTTTCTATCTTGATATGGATTTTTAGTCAAGGACTACATAAGGAATGGGCAGAGCATAGGTTCTGAACATGGTTTAGGATTTAAAGAGTGCAAATGAAATGGATAAAGTTCATTAGTCTGCACTAAACATAATACAAAACATCTTGCTAAAGTCTGGGATTATTACTGATGACATTAAACTCCTCTTAAGGAAAAAAATGTATTCAGGGTGATGCCAGAACTCTGCAACAATCTGTTTAGGCCAACAGAAGTGAAATACTGCTGGACTTGTACTGGGGGACAAGTCCATGGTTTCAGGTGATGGGTGGATGGATGGATGGATGGATGGATGGATGGATGGATGATTTTTACTGAGTTATAGGGAATGAAGCTTCATTCCAGAGTGTATTTTAGGAAAACAAAATATAGGAGACCCCATACAGTGAGCTTGCACACTGATGACAGAGACATCATCATGTGAATAGTTATAGAAAGAAAGAGAAGTCAAAAATTAGCCAGTAATTTCTGCTGGAGTAGTGAATGTAAAGCACTTACAACAAGTGATAGGCTTCTTCTATAAAGAAAAATGTGGTCTATTTCCAAAATTCCAGAAATAAGTTCTGAGTTGCCAAAATTCACTGCATGGAATCTTCACCCTGAAATTTTATTAAGGCAAATTGGGAGAAGACTTACCTCTGAAATTTAAAAAGGTGGGAGGCAGAAAGGGAAGAGAGACAGAAAAAGACAGTCATGGAGAGAGGAAGTGTGAAAGAAGAAGGGAAAAATATGCAAAGACAGTTATGAAATAAAAAATGAAATAAAAAAATTTTTTTGAAAGATCTTTTAACCTCACTGGACATTTTGGAAAGAGTGAGATTGCATAGCTTTTTAATAGAAAATTCTGATTCATTTTTGCAGTTCTGCAGGGAAACTGTCCTGATACTATGGTCTTCTTACATTCAAAGGACAACTGTCAAGAGAAGCTCTTTACTTTTAATATGGGCAGACATATATTGTGTAGATCTGAGGAGTTAATTTTATATAAAACCAGCATCTGATTGTACTGCAGGAGCAATAGTTCTTTTCATGGGATTGCATTATTAACAAAATAACCCATTTCCTATAAGAATAGTGACTTTTTTTTTTTTTCTTCTACTAGCTAGCAAATTTTCTCAGCTATCCAGTCATCCATTCTGGGTCCCATAGATTCCCTATTGGCAGTGACTAGGATCCGTCCACTGTTAATTTTTTGAAATAAATTTCTAATGAAGAAAGATCCCCTTTCTTTACAGATGTTTGAATTGTCTTATTACTGATGGTCTGACTGGGAGCTGTGTGGCCCAAGAGCTGCTGCTGTTGCTCAGGACTCCCTTTATGCTCATTTTAGTGATATTACTTCTTTACTTTCCAGCTTAGAAAGCATCTTTGTTCAAGTAAAGACTATAATGCTCTCGCCTTAGGAATGATGATTTCTATGGAAGGATTTAGGGTGGACAGAGAGCGTTGGGGAGCTGTGAGCTGTTGTGCTGAGATGCTGATCCCTGGGAGCAGCCAGCTGCACAGCTCCAGGCACTTGGCTCCCAGGAATTGCCCTGGCTGCTCAGCAGCTCTGCCTCACAAACTGAACTGGGGAGGGTGAGTAAAAGTGTTGGCTGAGCAGAAGCTGTAGATGTGAAATGAGAATGGCATTTACAGTGGTGACATTACTCCAAGCTGACAAGGGAGGTGTTGATTGTGGCCCAGCAGCACCACTCAGCCACCTGGAAGTCAAATATCCTCCCCACAGAATTCCTGCAGAGACTGAAGTTGAAAAATGGGAAAACCAAAGACTAGAAAATGCACTTTGCAATTAACAGTGTGTGGCAATGTAAGAAATATTTCTGTGCCTAATGCAATGAAACAGTTGACCAGATTTGCTATTGTAGCCAGTCACAAGCCAAGCCAAGATTCTTCCCAGAAGCTCAAATCCGCCCTTCCAAGAAGTAAGAATGAAAAAAGATGGTGCCATATTCCCTAAACATTTAAGATCTTGAACCCAACCTGGGTTTATGGTAGATATTCCCATTTCTTTCCCTAAATATACTTCCCCAACAGGACCAAGAATGTTGTGAAAGAGTGTTCTTAGCATTTTTTCTGAGACCAGAACTAGTAATCACTAGAAATCTCATGTGAAAAATCTGTCTCTGAAAGCTTTCCAGCTCATTCCTCCAGATTCAAATGACTTGGATGGTCTTCACATAGTCATCTAAGCTTTCAGCTGTTTATGCAAAGCAAACAGAAATTATGAAAATTCTGAAGTTGTCCAATGCTATTTGCATGATACAAGCACATGTGGCTAATCCTTGCCCCATTTAGCATCGCTCTGGTCAATTCCCACAAGAAAATATTTTCTTGACATGGTTTAGGAACATTTAATCTGATCTGACAATGTTCAGTCCATTTCCCGATTCCTTGAATGATTTATTTTGATTTGCTTTAGTAATGTGTCCACTGCTTTTTTGATTAAGACATCAGTATTATATGTGACCTACATACTTCTTCTTTTTGCATTTCAAGATCTAGTTTTCCACAGACCATCCGAGAGTCCTATCTATCTGAAACAGATCAAATAATATAGTAGTTGTTCCTGGCAGTTGCTGTTAGAAGAAACATTTGGGATTTAATGCACTGTAATGCTGTCTTTTTCAAATTACTTTAGTGACTTACACACTGAAAAATGAGATGCAATCAAGCATACTAATAATTTTCCAATAATACTTTCATTTGGATTTCAGCAGACTAAAGAGTTTTAAGCAAAAATAAGTGTAGAATTCAAAATGTTAATTCTGATGGTTAAGATCTATGAACTAAGGATTTTATTCATAATCAGTTTTCTGCTTTGAAATCTTTAAAGCTCATCATGTACAGTTCATGGGAAGCCTGAACCAGACACTTGGTTCCACCCAAGTTAGCAGTGTTACTGTCCTTGCAGTACAAGCACCCCTTTCTGATGCTAATCTCAGTAGACATAACTCCTTAATGGCAAAATCCCAGCTGTTGAAATACGATGTATATCCTTTAATCTTTGCAGTAAAGACATAACTGAAGCATTACGATCTCGTGATGCATTTGTACTAGAGCAGAGTTCATAATTTAATCTATTAGACCACAACTCCAGAACTTAACATTTTTTAAACAATATAGCTGAGAGCTCATGTTCACACTGAGATCTGCTCTTCAGTGCATGCAATATAGTACAGGAATAAACATGATGTTGTCCAATTTAATCAGAACTAAAGCTGGTCAACAACTCTGTTGGCACACAAAGAAGAAAAATTAACATTATTGAACCTTCCAACCCCTTTGTGACATTCTGTGCACTCCATAATTTAAACACATACTCACACACAGCTTTTTTGCCCTACTGGGTGTGGTGCTGATTAAAAGAGGTAAACTCAAGCCAAATACATTGAGTTTGGCTTTAATTTTCTAATGTTTTGCAGAAGGCCATAGATAATTTCTACTGAACAGGATTAAAGAGGTTAATCTGTGCCAGCAGTCAATGACAGGCTGTAAGAAGAAAAATCCAATGATGCTAACTCTTCAAAAAGCTGCTTATTAACTGCATTGATGTCTGACTTCTTAAAGATTACTAATTCTGTCTTTCTTGCATTTCCCCTTTGACCTGAGTAGTTAGTGAGTTTTTAGAACTTCCATGTTTTTTCCCACAAAGAAAAGAAAGATCTCTGCAGGACTGGCAACATCCATGATATTTTTCAGCCAGAAACTTGAAGAGAAATCCTCCAAATTAACAGCACGTTCAGAACAAACACTTGGATCTAAACAAATCAAAGTCCCACAAAGTAATTGTTTCCTTGTTGGGTTTGGCAACTCAAACAAACCAGGTACCTAAAACAACCTTAATGAAACTCCCCAGAAAGTGAATATTCCCACATTCATTATGATCCCCTCACTGACCAAGTGCCCTGAGTGACGGCTGCTGCTTCTCTGTGCCACTGGCTGGATGTCTCAGGCCAGCTCCTCTGCTCAGGGCTGCACTGGAGGGGCAGCAAAGCCTTCTCCTCACAGAAGTCTTTGCACATATAGACAAATATCCCCAAATATTCTGTGGCCAGGCTTACAACCCACTGATTTTCCCAGTTTTCATTCTCCAAAAGTATGTATTGCTGAGACATGAATGGAGAAGATCTAAAGGAAACATGGGGGACAAGTTCGGAATGATTTTGCATCTGCAAGAGAGGTTCAACATTTCTTTCAAAGGATAGACAAGGAGAACAGACTAGGAGAGAGCAATGCAGTGTGAGGGCTGGCCAGGCTGGTCTGCTGCAGAAAAGCTTCAGTGACAGCTCAGCCCAGGAAGCACAGAAAAGTGGCAGTGAATGCCCTTGTTTAATAGCATGTTTTGTCAGGACTGCTTTCTGAAGGCAATTATGGGCCAATCTGTCTGAAGGCTGATCTGCATTGGCATTAGAGGATGGAAAGAAAAATATTTTCAGCTGAGACCAGAGCCAAATCTGCCTCTCCTTTGAAAGACAGCTGCCAGCCTGAGTACAAGAAGAGAAATATGCACCAAAAGCCAGGACAGCCCCATGCTGGAGGTCAGAGCAGCAGCATAATCAGGAATTTCTGAGGTGACATGGTTTTGCAGAACATTCCCAAAGAGAAAAAAAATAAATCTGATCTACTAAATAAATTGCAGATCCAAAATATTTTCTCAGCCCTAAAATTTATTCTGTCTGAACCAATGCCTACAGACAAACCAATTCACTCAAGTAGCACAAATGTGCTGGACACACCATGGGCTTGTGGAATATTTTTTAGTGTTTATGTTGGTTCAATACAAAAGTGCATAGCCTTAGAAACAGTTGATTGAACTGCACTGCCACTGCACTTTCTAGAGACCCTTTTTCCCATCTTGCTGTAATTCTGTGGTCATTGCTGTGGTGTCCTAGTACCTGTGAGAATAATTTTAACCATGTTCCATTTAGCACAACATTCAGAAGTATTTCACTGAAACTTTTATATAGGGTTTCCAGCCTCTAGCTTTTTCAACTCACTCCTTACATGAGGAGAAATTTGTATCAGTCTGCTGTGAGCTGGCTTAACATTTTTTCTTTCTGAATAGTATTAGTAGAGCTTCTCTATTTGCATTCATTAGGTTTATGCATTCTTTTAGCTTAGCAGATCATGAAGAATAAGTAAAAGTGGAGGGGTTCTCACCACTGTTTTCTTTTTAAACGTTTAGCACTTTACTTCTAAAATAAATTTATAGTTTGCACAGAATAAAATATATTCTTTAGTATCTGGTTTTTTAGCTGGATCCAAATGCATTGTATCTTCAACATCATCCATATATATCCAAAAACTGCTAACAGAAAAATTCTTTCTTAAGGATGTCTTGGGATAATGAAGGCATCTAACTGATTAATTACAAATCACATTGAAGTAATTGGTGCAGCTCACTAAACTATCTACTAAATTCCCTTCTGTCTGCTTTTATCAATTTCATTAAACAAAGTCTCCATTTGTTTATCTTGAATTATATCTTTTAATACCTAAAACAGAAACAGTGAAAGATTTTTCCAATTTTCCCATCCTAATTTTCATGAAGCACTACTTAGAGGGATGGGATTGATCAATTCTCTGATAGCAGCTTTCTTTAGAGAGATCTCATTCCAGTTGAAGCATAACTGCCTTTCCCTTGTTTGGTGACACTAAACAACACTGCATGTTATTTTCAGTAAGCCTTGCCAATCTATTATTTACAACCATACCTCTGTCTGCCCCTCTGGTTTTGAAAGAAAAAATCCCTGCTAGAGAGTAAGTTTTTAATGTGGTGGGTTGTTGGGTTTTTTTGGTTGTTGTTTATTTTTGGGTTTTTTGGGGGGTTTTTTGGGGGTTTTTTAGGCAGTTTTTTCTTTTCCTTATTTAGAGGAATATTTTTTTTTCTTATTTAGAGGAAACTGTAAAAATAAAAAAAAAATATCTTAGATTTCTTCAATAAGATTATATTGATGATACTTACTCAATCACCATCATTGCCAGCATATTCAGAAAAAAGATTTGGGTAGGTGAGAAAAAAAAACAGTTAATCTCTCTGCTGTAGGATGATAAAAGCCCTGATGAAATAGGTGAGATTATGGAAGTGAATGAATGAACATGTAGTACAAACACACAGGTTATTTAAAAGAACATTTATGGAAGACAATGCCTACATCACCAGTTTTCTAAAGCTGTCCACAGCATTTAGCTTACTTATATATAGAAATAGACAATGCTTTATTCCTCACTGTTAGATGTCAGCTCTCCAAGGCTTTGTACTGTTTTCAAACATGCCATGATGCATCTGTTCCATGTCTCTTGCAGAGAAGCTGTGCTCCATGACATGCAGTTAAAACTGACTTTTTTTTATAGCTGATATTTCACAGTCAACTGTATGGCCAAAGGGCAGTTCTGATCTTGTCTGCTCTCTTAAGCAGGCTAAAAAATGTGATTTTTTTTCTTCTCACCAGTACTGTGTGGCATTCTTTTCTCTCAGCGTGCTTAAGCTCCACTCAGAGAATCACAAATTACTAAGCTCCACTGCTGCTTTCCAGTTTGAGGCACACATGCTGTAGTTTGTTCTTCCTCTTCATGTGAGAGGTCTGTCCTGCTCTCATGACAAAAAGAAAGATAATGAAACCTTAGCTGAATACTCAGAGCTGGGAAAATTGGATAAAACTGTGTTAAGTTTGAAAATTGAAAATAGTCCAGTAGGTGAAATGTCAGGTTGAACCAAATAGCATCTCATAAATATTCATGAGAATATTCATGGACAGAGCAAAAAGGAAAGTAACAGGTTAACATGAAGACATTGCCTCCAGGGAAAGCAACATTTGTCATGGAGGCCCATTTTGTTAAATGGTTTTCACAGAGTCTAAGGTCTCTTTTCAGACGCTATCATAAATACCTTTTCTTATAACTAGAAATTATCACAGGAGTCAGAATATATGGAAGCAGAAATCTCTTGTTCCAAGCAAAAGGAAACTTCTGAGGGAAAATAAATGACTTGCACAACAGTGGACTTGCTAGAGACCATCACACTGACCTTAAGTTGCCTCTCTTTTCTCTCTGGCCTATGTTTTCCATTCTTGCGTAATTATCAGAGATATTTTAAGTTATGGTAGAATTTTTAAAGTTATTACCTTGATAACAGCAAAAGTGTTCTTCTCCAAGCTTTGCAAATGAATCAGGATAATAGCACAAAGAACTTTTCACCACTAGGTCATCATTTACTTGATCTGGTCAAAAACATAATGACAGAAAAATGTTGACATCCAATTAGCAGCGCATCATGGCATATATATTACAAGTATCTGGTTTTAGCCCAGATCCTTTTCACAAAATGAGAAACAATCAATTTAATTGGACATCCGGCTTGCCAGTCTTGATAATCCTTAGCACATAATCTTTTATTTTGATTGCAAGTGCTTTAGGGGAGACACTGTTTATTATTGTGCTGGAAAAATTCTGCACCATCATTCTGGGGAGTGCTGTGCCTCTCACAGACTTGAAACAACTTACTGAGCTATACTTATAATTGGGGACAAACAAAAGAGCTGGTTTTAACAACTATCAAACTACTGCCTTTGAAGAAGCATATGATGTGTAACTGTTATACCTAAATTATTAAATAATCATACAAAGTGCAGAGGATCATCTTTTGATTCACACAGATTATGAGTTTGTCCAAAACAGTTTGCTTGTCTGCTGTTATCATGTAGAAAAATTTTTTGGAAGCAAACAAGTCTGTGTCTAACAGAGTATGGAGTAGGAAATAAAATTGCCAATCTCTAAGCCTTGAGGTATTTTGTGCTAATGGGAAGTAATGCAAAACTTTGAGCAGATTCTTACAGCATTCCAGTCACATGAATATCTGTGGGGCAGAAAATTGGTGGCTCGCAGTGACTAATCCCACAAGCACTAACCAAACTGCATACATGACCAAATGCTTAATTCAATGTGACTAAAACAAGTAGGTACCAGAAATTAGAGAAACTGAAAGAAATTATCTACTTCATGCATGAGGATTTTCTCAGATAGCCTTTGTTTTCATGTCCACAGTAACATACCTTATTAACTCTTCATCTGTGGTACACTAAGGTTTGCTGGGCACAACAGGGCTAATAGGACTAAATGGTCTAAGCCTTGTTGGACATATGCAAAGAAATGTTTCTCCAATCAGAAGATGTAATGAAATAAAGCCACATTTGATAGACATCAGATAAACGTGGCTTTGGTTTTATGGCTCTCAAAATGAGCTAGAGAATGAGGGGACTGATCAGACTCTGGGCACTATATGAATTTGACAGTGACTGAGAGAGTAACAGAGAGGAGAAAAGGAGGGGATTTAAAAAGTAATGACTGAATAACAGTGAGCCAGGGCAAAGGAACAGCCATTCCAACATTAATTTGTGACTGCAGGGGTCTTTAATTTTGGGAAGTGAGTAACAACTGGGTGAAGGAGGGAAGTAAAAGCAGTGGTGAGGTGAGAAGGGCAGGGCTAACTACTGCGAACACAGAGGGAACACTTTTGGAGGGAAGAGTGAGTAGCTTTGCTGGCAGGCACAGGAGCTGGGACTGCAGAATTCTTCAATCTCTTTTTCTTTATGAAATTCAACTTTTGATGATACTGCCAGTAATTAAGGTCACCACACTAGGGCATTTAGTGTTTGCTATGAGGAAAACATCCTGAATTTGACAAATAGCATTTTTGTTTGTCTTAACTCCTCATCAAACAAGACCTAGAATTTTTACTCTGCTTCAGGAACAATGTTTCTTGCCTCTATGAAAACTCAGAAGAGTGGATACTCTCACAAGACATCCAACATATATATACTTTCAGAAATATCAGCAGAGACTGATATCCAAAGACTCCATTTCAGTACCAGAAGTTTAACTTCAGAAAGAAGAAACTATAAATATGAGATGGAGGGTATGATTACAAAAAATTCCATCCTCTTTATAGGCTCACTAATTTAAATACAGTGCTACAATACATGGTTGGAACAGTTTTCACCACCAAGCCTAAAACACAAGTAAAGAAAACTTGTATGTGCTATATAATACATATTAGATATATGGCATCTGTGTACACAATGCTATTTTTAATGTAACTTTTTGTCCACTAGATTACTGTTCTGACTTGGAAGAGAAAGGAGAGGAAGAGGGCACCAGAGAACAAAGGAAGTGTTTTTCATGGAAAATAAAATACAATGCAGTTTCTCTTAACATAAGATGGAAAATTTTTGAGCTGAGTGGGTGGAGCACCTTAAGCTCATTAAAGCCACTGGCATTTTGTGAGGGTGATTCATTTCTTTCTAATCATCTCTTCTCCCAACACCTCCATCAGCAGCAGAGCTGGTTCACAGCTCAGTAGAGCACGACTGGCTCCTCAGAAGCCCACTGGAAATAGGGGTCAGCCTGGGCTCTTAAGAGGAATATCTGTTGAAAAGAAAATTGCATCAAATGATTTATTGGCAGTATTCATGTTAAAAGCCAGCAGAACAAAACCCAATTTTTAAAATAAGAACAGGCTCCAGACTATGGATTCAACTAGATCCTTACTCAGAGCTTCAGCTTCAGGGTATGATTTTGCTAAGCACACATAGAATCTCCAAAAGACATCTCTTAGTAGGACATGCAGGGTACATTTTAAAAGCTGGTTCTACAAAGGAAAGCACAGCTCCTGAGAGGGAACAGATTTTGCAACCACAGAAGTATTTTTGCTATCTTTAATGAAAAAGAAGACAAAAATGTAGGACAGCAGCTTTGCATTAAATACAGCTTTTAAATATATTTCTGTGAGCAGCAACAGCAATTAAACATTTCCATAGCCTCATTTGAACCCACTGTTCATATATCCTACTTTTCAATGCATTGAGCTCTTTTTCCCCTCACTGTCTGGAAAACACAGAGCAT
>PYHW01010003.1:5022810-5053270 GCA_013186435.1 Turdus rufiventris | reverse complement strand
ATTTTAATAAAACCAATTTTCAAGTTTAAGAATATTGGCAGAAAAACTGAAACTTGCAATCTGGAACACTTCATAAACAAGATTGTTGTGAGGATGAAGAGATGAAAAGTTGCATATTCATATTTGTTACTGAAGAGGAATCTTCAATGGATGGCTTTGCTCACTAGATTAAAGTTGATATGAGAACATGACAAAGGAGGGGCAAAAGGATTTTTAGTTAAATGGTAAGAACCAGCTGAAAATGATGATATCTTTTGAAAAGGATTGGAAGAAGTTCACAGATTCTTGGGCTGACTAAACAGTATTCTCATTTGTCTGTTATCATTCATACAAGAATTTGCCCATTTTCTAAAAAATCCATCCTAAATATTTCAGATCTGTTTTCTGAGTGTGGACTGTAGCTCTTTGATTGGGTAGAGCTTTGCTGAAGCCCTGCACAGTGTTGGTTTTTACCCCATCCACTTAGCTGGACAGCCTCTGCTTTTTCCAGCTCTCCTAGGAAATAAGATGTAGACACTTGCCCAGCACTACTTTTTATCCTTTGCTGTCTGCCACCTTCTTAACACCCATCCTTTTCTTCCCTCCCTCCTCTCACTTTGTTTTTATGGGATTTTTTTGAACACAAAGAAAAACATGTAGATGCAGCAAAATACCAGATGTACCCAGGGCAGCCAAACGGTTGGAGAGTAATAACAAAAAATAACTAAATTTTAGCAATCAAAACTTATTGCTGCAATTTTGAACTACCTGTACAAACTTTATTGCTCTGTTTAGAATATGTGGGAGGTATTTGACAAGCAAGGATGCTCAGAAAACTATTCCCTCCTCTTTTTCCTCTTCCTCTGAAAGTGGCTTAAATAGATTTCTCAAAGCAGCACTGGTGTCAGGCACCCACTCACCATTTATCTTCCCAAGCAATTAATCACAATCATGTGCAGTTTAAAGCAGTTCCTGGTCTTTTTCCCTGAAATGAAAGAGTCACTCTTTGCATGAATATTATTGGTCATGAATCACAGTGATTTCCAGCCATGCCATCAGTTATAAACACAGCTGACTGATGTGCCAATAGAGCTGCCTCTCTTCAGTGGGACTCCTGCCATGAATTTCACTGGCCATCAATCACTATATCCTCAAAGAAGAGTCTCCACTCCCCTCCACTGACCTGAAGCCAAGGCACCAACATTGGCTTCCTGAAGTTACCAGGCTGTGTGATGTCATCAGTACACATCTCCTCAGTTAACCAAGTAAAATGCTGCCTCTCTCTGTGCCTATATTGCTTTCAAATCTCAGATCAGGTTGTCAGATCTTTGCGTTAAACTGGCAACATCAGGGAAATCAGAAGAGCTTGCTCTCCAATGTTTAGATCTCATGCCAAGTCAATATTCTCCACACTGTTTACAGGGGAGATACACAGATTCAGTGGTCTAAAGTATGATTCTGTTTTCTCTCCTTGGACACACAAAAAGTGCTGCCTCCCAGCTGTTAGTGAGCACTTTGATACTGCACTGCTGCACAAATGATCAGTAGTAGCCAAAATCTATCACTTTTGTTTCTCAGTGATAGCATTTGTGGGAAATTAATCTTGTGCTGGACTGTGAGCAGGGAAGAGAAAGACTGGGATTTTGAATCGTTCCTGGTAAAAGAACAAGAAAATGGATTGCCTCTGCTGCCTGTAACTTTAAACACAAAGCAGTGTGAGAGCACAGAATTCAGTAATTCTTCTGGATGTTGTCTAAGGAAGCCACAGGGAAGGAAAAAAAAAAAGAGGCTGAATTTGTTTCCTCTTTAGATGGGGAAGTATCAATCTACAAGTGACAGAGGAAATCTGCACTAATGTGAATGAATTCATCAGCTCTTGCAACACCCACTTGTCACCCACACAAACACATTAATCACAATGCAACAAATTTTACTTCCATAAATTGCATTGATACACAATCAGCCTGGCACTTTCAGAATCAAGACTACCCAGTAATGTCACTTCCGACCCAGTTCACTGCTTCCGGTAGCTACAGTCACTTCCATCACTTTCAGCTGTGATCTGCAGCCAGATGTGAATGATCCCTTCACATATTTCAGGTACCATTGATTGTTCCAGACAGAACCAGCTATCACCATCTCTATAAACCACCAAAGCAGACCTTGACTCTCCATCTCTGGTTTTCACTGACCAAGAATTCTTCCTCATGACTTCCTGACATGACCATTGATTCCTTCTACTACTCCAGTTCTCTTAATCATTCTTTCAATAGCCGGAAATCTGAGGCTTGGCCCTCATCCATCCAGGGTATCTCATCCTTCCAGGTACCAACAGAACTGCAAGACTCCTGTGGTGCATCTTTAATGCCAGGTCTGCAAGGTGAGGCATGGCATGAGTGGTCTGGAAAGCCAGGCACCCTGGTGTCTGAAGGATGCTTGGAGATGCAGCTGCTCAAGAACCATCTCACCAGGGACTGCCTTTAGGTAGACAACACTAATTTAGCACATTTTAGCAAAGCTGGAGCAGCTGGTTTATACAGGCAGCTGCAGAGCTGTCTACAGCCTGCTGCTTTTGTCCTGTCTTTAGGGGTTTTGCTGTGAATCACTCCTTCCCCCTCAAAGCTCATCCAAACATAGTTTATTTCTGGTCCTTAGTGTTCTACTGCTTAAACTTGGACTTGTCTGGCCCACTAATCCCCGTACAGCCCCAGGACTCATGAGCTATAGTTTAACTGCTGACCCTAGCAAAGCAAATGGTCCCAGCTGAGTTAGCTACAATCAGCAACTAACAAAATTCTAACTCTCCCTACTGCAGGAGACTCCCCAGAGCAGCCTGAGAGCACCTCCCTCTATACTATCAGTACCTCATCCTTTTTGGTTGGTGTTAGTTAGAGAAGGGAACTGGGAAGAGATTTGACAAAAATATTTTTTGGAGCCATTTTCTTGGGCAAATGGGAGTAATTATCTTATGTGAACTCAAAAGATAATCAGGCAAGAAGTTCAAGTCAACTGCACATGCACGTAAGAAACTCTATAGTGACAGAACCAAAAATGCCAATATTTTCAGTAAGCTGAGCAGAACAAGTTATGATTGTCCATTATGAACAAAAGAACTCTCTGGTCAGCTAAAATATTTTCCAGTACCTAATTTAACCATTTTCCATACCTTCCAAAGTGATTGAGCCAGTAAATTGTTCACTTTCCCCAGAGAAGTTAATGGGAGGTACTGTAACTATGTCAGAAAACAGATTCAAAAATGACAATTCTTGTGACCTTTTCCTCCATTTGCCTCCTGAATGAATATCCATTAGTTTAACAATTATGCAGATGATCACAGGCTATTGCCTGTTTTCAATTCCCCTGAAGCATTAAGCTTACTGAAAAAAATATTCTGAACATTTTAATATAAGAGATGAAAAAAAGAAATCATTATTAGTCTAGGGATAACCTAAGTCCCATACCTGAAATATTTTGCATTTTGCAAAAAAAAAAAAAAAAAAAAAAAGAAAAGAACTCTTGACTCAGTCTCAACAAAGGGTGAATGACCTTATACTTAATTTCAAATAGATAAGGTCTGTCAAGATTAGAATAAGATTATTGAATGTCTCCTTTCTTTTTCCTTGAATTGATATAGTACATCCCATGACACAAAATCAATAGTGTCTAAAAGATGTAGACTGAACAGTCTCCAAGAAAATAAGAGCGTGAGGAATTATGAATGCATCACACAGAACTCCCAGTACATGCAATTTAGAAATTAAAGACAATGTGCTTTGGTGCAGAGGTCATCACCAGGCAGAACCCAGTGGATTGCATTCCTCTGGTGGGGAAAGCTGCAAAGTATTGAACTATGACAACTTCATTGAAGCACTGAGACCTCTCTTCCCACTGTTATTGCTGTCACATATGGTGCCCATCCTCTTAAGTCTCATCTGCAGTAATCCCAAAAACTATCTCTCACTATGCACCTGCTGTAAGGTTTTAACACATGAAAATTAATGACAAATGGTCGACAATGGCCACTCATTTAGAAGTAAAGAACCCTGTCCTATCTGCTTGAGTCTGCACAGAAAATTTTAAATGATTACTTAGGATATATAGATTTATATAAACATACCCAGATAATTTCTGTAGAAGTGCAATGGAAGGATGCACAGCTTTGAGCATGACAGACTAAAATCTTATGTCCGGTACCTATTTTTGGTACCAAGTTAAATATCTCATGATGTTCTTTCTGATGGGTGCAGATAACTGGTTTCCATGTTTGGGAACTACAAGCTGAAATTGCTCTTCTCTTACTTTGTTTATTTTCTTTTTTGTACACATGTGCACTTTATTTCCTTTGCTCATTAAATGATTTTAGAGAAAAGATTATGCAACCAGAGCTGATTTAAGGTGGAGAAGGGTGGTTTAAAACTTAAAGAAAATGGTCTGTATAATATTCAGTCTGATCAGTGCTCAGTAGACGTGCCATAACAAAATATTTACACTCATAAAGAAGTCCTCTATCTCCAGATAAGTTCTGTGCCCTTCTGGGTTTCTTATGATGCCAGACTGTGATTAAGCCTTGGTTTAGTATTTATTTTTTGCTTGTTATTGCTCTCCCCTATTCCCTTTGGCTTAGTTCACCTACCCAGGAAACCCTGAACCATCAAAGACATTTTCCTGCCTCCCACTAACCAGGTTGGTCTCCTTACATGGCTTCAAGCTTTTCCAAACAGGAGCTGTTGGTTACACATTTGAATCAGGAGAGGCCCTTTTGTAGGTAAGACAGCCTGCACAACAGGCTGTGATCCTGGCCTGCAGCTCCTCACAGCACTGTAAGGTGGCTGAATAATAGTGGTGTGAGTCACAGCACAGAGATACCTTCCAAACAAAGAAAACATGCACAGAAGACTGCATTCCTTGCTGATGATTTGAATGATTTAGCAGATGGTTTCCCCTTACAGCAAGAAATGGCATATAACAGATAAGCAGCTGTAGAAAAAAACTTCACTTACTATATGCACCACTGGAGCTTGTTGCAAATGTACATTTTTTGAAAATTATGTCCTTAGCATTCCTATTTTTGCTGGTGTTTGTATAAGGAGTATTGTGTTCTAATTTATTTTTAATGTGCAACTTGCCCCTCACTGCCAGCCATTCTTTGAATGAAATGTTCCTTCTCCACGAGTACTTCTACATAAATATTTCATAACTGAACTAAATAAAAAAATCACCTTATAACTACTTGAGGTTAAACTGCTGAAAAAGCTCAACAATTGCATTCCACTTTCACATTTATTCATTTATTCACATTTACCATAATATTATACTTGATTTTGTAAGGGACTCTCATTGAGGCAAACTCTCAGTTTTACTCCAGTTTGCACTAAATGCCAAGACAATAAGTTCATTTTCAACATGAATTGGAATGGAACAAATCAGTTACTGATACAGGGCACCTGTGCTATAATTTAAATTATGGAGTAATGGCTGCAGACCTATTTAAACCTGATTTTAAAAAACCAAACAGCTTTCTACGCCATATAGACTCTAGTCCCCAAGTCTCTTTGAAGTCAGGGTGTGCTAAAAAAATAAACACATACAGAATATATTTATTTTTAATGCAAGAACAATTACAGCACAGAAAGTGATCAAGAATCCATTTTATGATCAAACTGAATGCTGCTTCAATACACTGTAAAAAAAAAAAAAATTGCGTCAATAGTGTCTATCTGTATGTGGTTTTAAACAGGTATTTGAAAAGTAGGCTACTTACCATCTGAAATCTTGTTATATTAACACAAAGGAAAAAAAAGAAAATTATGAAGATGCAGAGGTGTTTAGGGAATATACCTGTAAGAACACTATTCCTCATCTATTTATCTTTATGATTGAGAAAATCCAAATAAAATTATTTCCATAAAACTAATAAGAGAATAAGGAGTTATAAAAAAAAGTTTCATTACAGATTGTAAACAAGCTCTGGAAGCACAAGCATAGAAACTGTCATCAGTATAAAAGCACAAAAGAAAAAGGAGAATTGTTTCTAATCACAACTAATGCCATTTGAGGAAGTCTGTTGCCACTGCTGAATGAGATCTTTTCTTCATTTATCATCAGAATCAAAATCCCAGATCTAATGTCTTTAATCAGTTTTGCCACAAAGAGTAAATGCCTCAAGGGTCTACATAGCAAATCATTTTCACAGGAAAGATTTGCTACAAGTGTGATTAAATGGAACTGAAATATATTTGTTTTGCTTTAAACTATAGGATGAGAGCACTATTCTCTTCAGAGAATTTGGGCCTCAGCCCCTGTAGACAAGGTCAACTACATTTTGTGATAAATAACTGTGACAAACTCAACCTACTTCGGCAAATTTGCAGAAGCAAAGATCTGCTTAATGTAAGAAATCCACTTATGAAGGAAAGTCAGTAAAAATCATCATAAGCTCACTGTCTTGAAGAATACAAATCTCTCTAATCAGAGCAGAAAGCCTAACTGGAACGATGAAGACTTCCAGCATAGTTTGGAGTGCTACTTAATATTATGCAGACACACAAACACTGAGATGAAGAAGCTTTCCTTCACTGTCTGCCTTGTTAATGAGCATGTTCCTCCATCTTGAATAATAACTACAGCCCCTGCCAGCTCTTGGGTGACCTGGCTCTGGGCTCAGGGTGTCTTCCCTGAAGTGCTGAAGCAGCTGTCAAGGGAAATAGAAAATCATGTCCTGTCTTTAGCAAGTGCCAAACTGAGTAGGTGGGCACTGAATTGCATCCTTCCAACTAATGAGTAACATAGGCTTGACCAGCAGGAGAAGAGCTTTGCCCCTCAAAGAGAGAAAAATCCCCAACAGGAAAACCAGTGTCCCCCCTTCAGACTAAACAGATATTAATCAATCCCTTTCCTTGTGCATTTACTGTGTCAGCCCAAGCCTGTTTCACCCTGAGCTGGATTTCCTATCTACCAATGCCAGCTTGGCCTTCTGGGCAGGGAGGACTCACTGCATTTTAACCGGACTTGACCACACTCAGACTGAAAGTATTTACTCTACTCACTCCTTCTGACAACTCCCTTCCTTGTTGGGTGTCCTCCTCCCAATTCCTGCCACTCATGTGAGGCTCTACCCACAAGTTATTTCTGCTTCTTTATCTATCCCTGTTGCCCTCCTGCTGCTTATGCTGCTGTGCTGTGATGCTGACTTTTCAAGGCAAGTGCAGCAATCCACAGATGCTTTTGTCATGTGAACTCTCCTTCTTTGTCATCTTCACAAGGAGTTAACAAGAGTTAGACTAATGGTTTAGCCCAGGCTCTCCAGAAATAGTTGGGTTTACTCAGTGTTTTACCACAGCAAGAATAGTTCTTTCAAATTTTTAACTCTCTTTAAAAGCACAACTGTTCTGTGTGAAATGCAAATGGAATTTCTTCAGGTTAATTATTATTCATTTTCTTTATACTCCTTTACCCCAACCACACAACCCTAATACATGGACTGCATCTCTGTGGGTTTTTTCTAGCATTCTTTTTAATCCTGACAGATAAAAATATACCTGTACAGTTTCAATAACTAATGTTAAAATGCAACCTTATGCCTAGCAGTGTTAGCACAACAAAACACAGGCTAACCTGGCGTGCAGGAGTTACAATGTGTGACCAGTGGGGAAAACAATGAGAGCCTCACAAAACAGCTTTCCCAATGAAAAAAATGCTTGAAGCTACACTCTCCCCATATCCTGTACCTCAGCGTTTCAGAAATAGCACTGGACTCATGGCACCACTAAGCAATTAAAGTAGTTATAGCCATAAAGTAGTTTCCAGACACATATCAGAACTGAGCATGCTTTGAATTTATCTCCAGACCTTCATACGTACTTTGGAGAAGAGGTGTGCAGCAGTGGGTCTTGTCCATAAATAATCTCCTGGACCTTGTGGATATACAGAATCTTAGCACTCACTGAATTACTTTCATGTGTAGCTGCAAGGATTTAGGGGCACACACTAACAGAAGCACCACTGGCACAAGTGAAGATGTCTGGGCTTCAGAATAGCTTGGAAACACCAGAACTCACTGAGTGTTAGCACAAATGTATATGTTAACAGACTTGAAAGATAAGGCTCATTTGCTGCCCCTTCAGGCTCCCAGCATTTCTCGTTGGGGAGGAGGAGCTTGTAAAATGAGGTTTGCACTTTTGAGGAAAATATATCCATAGGCTGCTGCACTGAGGAAAGCAGAAATTAACTCTACAGCTATAGAGCTGTTTAGAGCTGTACGTGCTGGAACAGCTTGTGATGCTACTGGCACTTGAATAGAAGTATTCACAAGCAGTATTCACACAGCAGTTCCAAAGCACCTGCCTGTTGTGTGTGCGTGAGTTCCTGCTCTGAATGGCTCAGAGATGCCAGTGCCCCTCCAGTCACTGCAGACTTGTCTGGGTGCTGCTCTAGGTACTGCCCAATTGCAGCAAGGAGCTCTCAGGTTCAGCTCTGGCTCCTCACTCCTGATCAGCCACACCACTGCACCATCTGCCCTCATTTTGGCACTCCAGCTGGCCCTCGGGGTGGAGGAACAGGACCTGAGTATTTGAATCCACGTCCAGCTGCAACGTGGCTGCACCTGCACTGTGCCAGAGTCCAGCTGGCTGCCCCAAGGAGCCTGAGCACATCACTAAGCTAAACAAATCTGTCACTCCTACCCTCAGATCCAAGATGGGCAGCTCTGTGCCACCCTTGCCATCCTGCCACAAGCCATACCTGACCTGCTGAAAGCAGCCCTTTCATTTCATAAACTACTCACTGCATCCTGTGTATAGAACAGAGTGAATAAATGTGTATGAGGCAAACACTCTGCTGTGCAGAGCACACATCTGAAAAACTCTGCAGACTGCTCTTTTGTATGGCCACATCCATTCCCAGCCCTACCAGCAACATGCTGCCTCTCACACAGCAAAAATACCAGCTTCTCCTCACTATATTGAAAAGACAAAAGGTTTCTACTCTTCTCCATTAGCCTATAATCAGTGAGGTGATCATTTGAGTATATCTCAGAGCAATGTCATTTCATTCAGAGTCCTGAACAGGCTATTTCAGAATCCTGAAATAGCTGATTTGTCATCTGTTTCTGACCAAAGTATATTTTCAGTCCACTTTTTATTTTATCCTAGTTAAGCCATGATTTTAAAAAGATCTAATAAAGGTAATGTTTGATTAATACTTTGGGTGCACCGAGTTGTTTTTTTCTTTTTCAGAAGTCCTCAATGCTTCAGTTTCCTTCTGATCAATTGTTGTTCCCAACAACAATTTCTCTTTCATTCAGGCTTTGCCATAAATAGAAAGGTAGCGTAGTCATGACAAGGAAAAAAAAAAAAAAAATCACCAAACAGCATAAGGAAAGCTTTGAGACATTTTGTCAGAGATATACCTAATCCAGAGGAGCCTCTTAGTAATTGTTTGTGTTCCCAGAATTTAAGAAGCCAGATCTCTGGCTTGAAGTCAATTTATATGCTGGAGAAACTTGAAAGAAAGGAAAAGGGCCTTAACCAGGGCACTGTGGGTAAGGCCCTTCATCCTGGTGTTTTACAAGTCTTTCATCATCTTGACTGTGATCTTGCTATTGGATGCCTTTTCCCCTTGTCAAAAAATCTGTTACATGGGAGTGAACCATGGTCACGAGTTTATACCCTGAAGCTACTCCCCAAATGAGATACAGAGACTCTTTCAGGTTGGAAAATGTTGCAGCATTGTTGCTCTCATTAGGGGTAGAAATGAACCAAGACACAAATTCTCATTCAACAGTATCAAAAGGGTCCTGGTTTATTCTTCTTTGCAACTTAGCCAGCCAGACTGACTAGGAGAGAAAACTCCTAGTGCAGGGTTCCACTGCAGACTCTGACTGCTGGCTGTTTCCTGCTGGACTGTGACTGTATGCAGTGGTTTGCAGACTCTGAACACAGCTTTCACCCAGCTCAGCTGTGGCTGCAGGCTCCAGCTCCATCAGACCCAGACCGACCTCACAGCAGATCTCTTACTGCAGCAACTCTCTTCCTTGTTTTGTTCTTTATGCCTCTCTGGATGATTCCTTCTTTCTCCAGGCTCCTCAAAGTCCTCTTCCTCCATGATCCTCCTGACCAGCCAGCTCACCCCTTTTCTCACACTTATCTTTGTTAGTCACAGCTGAAGCCCATTAAGGACAAGGCTCTTCCTCATCTTTGGTAATTAGTACAACTGTGATGTATCAGGGGAGAGGTTGCCTGTAATCTCTTCTTCTACACCTACAGGAAAAGACCTCTAATATCATCAAGTCCAATCATTAATCCAGCACCCCTGTGTTCACCACTAAACCATGTCCCTGAATTCCACATCTGCACATCTTTTGGACACCTGCAGGGCTGGTGACTCCCCCACTTCCATGTCCCTTTCAGTGAAGGTGTTTTTCCTATTGTCCAATCTAAACCTCACCTGGCACGACTTGAGGTTAATTCCTCTTGTTCTATCTTGTTACCTGGGAGGAAAGACTGACCTTTGCTACAGCCTCCTTTCAGGGAGCTGTAGAGAGCAGTAAGGACCTTCCATGAGCCTCCTCCTCAGCTGCTCCTCACCAGGGTTGTGCTCCAGACCCTTCCCAGCTCTGCTGCCCTTATATTCCTACACATTACCAACGTAAAAGAATTTTAAAGGCCATTTAAATGCAGAATATTTAATCACTGAATAAGTGAAAGTTATCTGAAGTTTAATGTGGATCTCAAAATCTTTTTCTTGCTTATTTTATACTTTCTCAAACTTCAATATTTTGTCAAACCAGAAGGTATGCTTTGAGTGCTGGAAGCTGGCACAGAAAAGTGGTACAGAGAGTTTTGCTCTAAGGCAGATCTCAAATGTAGTGCAATAAATTTAAAGGGAAAAAATTCCTCACCAGAGACTGTCTACCACTCCTTTTCAATTGTAGCCATGCCATCGAGCAGAGAAAGAATGAAATTCACTCTACTGCTTTCTCGAACACGAAAAAAAGGAAAAAAAGGAAGAAAAAAAAAATTATCCTTTTTTCCTTGCCATTGTCTCCCATGCTTATCTCCAGCTAACTGGTGCTTTTCTTTCTCCCTGCATAGTAGCATAAATATATATATTAACATTATATACATATGTATATTTGCATAAATATTTTTCCATAAGGCAACTTTGTTTAAACCAATTTTCTCCCAGTTTTTGGAGCAAAGTGAGCATCATCCGTCATCCAGAACTCTTCTGTACCTCCTCAGCACTGCTAGCACTGCAGCTTGCTCTGCTTTGCAGAGGTTTGCTTGGTGACAGCCTTGCCAGAGTGCACCAAATTGTTGCTGAAGTTCCCCTTCTTAAAATAAACAACTGTCCTACTGCCTGGATTGACATGGAATTTACCTAAGGATGAAATAGCAAACCACAGTCTCTCCTCCTCCCCCTGAAGGAGCATTCCCTATTTCAATCCAGGCGCTTTGGAGGCTCCTTTGGGCAGCAGGAGCCCTGCACCCCCTGCCTGATCCCACAGGCACAATTTTCCTGGCACTGCTTCTTCATCAATTCCCCAGATAAGCATGCATTTTTAGTGAGCAACCAGCATGTTCAAAAGAAGTATGTTAGTTTATTTTTGCTAGTTAAATTTCCCTATCTAAAATTATTGGTTAATCCTGAAATACAGTGTCATTTATGTAGCAGTGCAGTTTTAGCAGTTTTGCTTCAAATTAACCCAGGAAACCTATATATACCAGTGATAATTGTGTATATTAGCTGCTGTTTACACTGGTACAAGCTAAACCCAAATAAATTCTATCAGAGCTACTCCAGAAGTTTCCAAATGAGTGTATACATCAGTTTAGGGTTTTTTTAAACAAGTGCAAAAATATAAACCATCTAAACTAGTAGCAATCTAGTTCATACAAAGAAGGTAAACATGTTAAACAGATATCTGTAGTCTTTTATCAACATAAACAAGTAAAATACAAAAAATCTTCCTCGGTCTAAGATACAGATCCTCTTTTACTCAGGTTTTACCAGGCCACCCAAACATTGCCTACAAAGAGATGAGAAAAACGACAGCTGGAAAAAAAAATTAATTGCAAAACAAGCAGGGTGATTCCAGAATTCCTGGAGTATGCTAGCAGCCATCTTTTCTCTTGAACTGGACTGAAAATTATTTTCAATACCTTTTTCAGAGCACATTTCCCAAAATATTGTAGATCCTGGAAGAAACCTCTGAAAGCCAGTCTGATTCCCTTAATTCAAAAAGCAGATAATATTTTATAGGATATAATATATAATGATCACATTCATCATAAATTATCCATTGAACCTTCCTTACAGAACAGAAAAAAACTACTTAATGTGGTATGAGGTTAAATTTTACCCTGCACAATGTAAAAATGTCCAAAGCAAATGAGCCCAGTTATAAAGAGGATTATTTGTGCTGCGAGCCCAGTACTAAAAATAAACAACTACAACTATGGAAACTGCAGTTCTTTCAGAGGATCAGTCCTTGACTTCTGCTGAGCCATAACTTGACCCTGTGGAGCAGAGAGCCAGCTTCATACAGGACTGAATCTGACACTATGACCAGATAAAAGCAGTGCTCTGGATATTGACACAGCATTCGAAAGGTTAATTCACAGCATAATTTACCATCAGAGGAATAGATACATGTGCCAGCACTGTTATTAGGAAGACAACTTCCAGACTAAACCAACCTCAAATAAAAAATTAAGAATTGGAAATATGAATATTATTTGCAGCAGAGATGCTTTTCATTTGAGTGACAGTGCAGAAGTGTTCAAGTGGGTATGAATTACATTTCCTACACTTTGAAAGCTTTTCATCTTGTCAAAATGGTATTAAGAAATTTCCATATAAGTATGGATCCAATAACTTAACCAAGCACCCTGCCTAACTGGGTCATCTGATTTTTTTCCTAATCAAGTTATATAAGAATGAGAAGGCCCAAATGACTGCTTTTTTGCCTCTAAAATTAATACTGTCAAATGTTTTCCTTTCTTTTTTTAATCCATCCTTCTGCCTCCTGTGAGAGGGGGAAGAGGGAAGGAGAGGAGCTTGTTCTAGTGCATTAAATAATAACTTTCTGCATATGAGGTTTGCTGCTGGAGCTACTGCAGTTATTCTCCTTTCTCTCTTAACAAAGAGTCAAAATGCATTTTTATTTTCTTCATTATCAACCAAATTAAACTGCTTTAAAAATATTTAGAAACCAAATGGTTTCAATAAACCTTAAGAGATGTGGGGACTGTCTGACCTCAGGCTGTCTGGCCCAGTAGGGCAGAAAGGAGAGAAAGGAGGGAAATGAAAGGAGAGAAAGGAGGGAAAGGAGAGAAAGGAGAGAAAGGAGGGAAAGGAAAGGAGAGAGGTCCTTTGCAGATCTTGTCTCTGGGTTTGGTGGCTGTTTGGAAGGACCTGATTTCCCAGCACTGCCAAAGTGACACTGTCAGGCTGAGCCTCCACCTTGGTTCTGCTGCTTTTTAGAGGCAGAAAATTGGCACGCACGTTTGGCTGGCTGAACTTTAGAAGAAGGGCTATTTACCTTAGAAATAACAAGAGCTTATGTCTACAAAGACTGAATCTTTGCAAATACTTACACACATGCATATTTAAAATTGTGTTTGAAGTCAATTGCACTGTTTTTATGCGTGCTGCTGAGTGTGTATCCATGCATTTGCAGTTATACAAGCATTTATCCGTAGAGAGCAAGACATATATTTGAGAATATTTCTCATTAATCATATAGATCTGCTTTACCTATTTCTTGGGAAAGGCAGTATACTGCTTATTTTAAGATATTCTTTCTCCTAATTACAGTTCCAGGCATACTGCCCTTATCAGAAGAGCAGCAAGTGGAAGCACTATAAAGACACATAATTTTTAGAAGGTCACTTAAGTAACAAGAAGGCAAAACAGTCCTCTGCAGTTTCAGTAACTTATTATTCAGTTATCTCTTAAGGGGAAAAAAGAGAGCACACTTTATCCTTTCATATCCCCAAATATGCAAGCTTCATAATTCTCCTAAGGTTCAAAGACTTATTAATTATTTGTATTTCTACTTCACTAAATTTTTTTTGCCCTGAGACGCTTCATCACCAGAATGACAGTCAGTCCCAAGAGTGCTGCAGGGCACTCAGTCTGTTTTGTCTGCTAACCAGAGTGATTGGCACTAAAGCAGTGCCCCAGCAGCAGAGTATTAGGATAGAACCACAGAGTTATAGAATATCCTGAGCTGGAAGGGACTCCAAGGATCACTGAGCCCAAATCCTGGCCCTGCAAGGGACAGTCTCACGTACTTTCAAGGATGTGTGAGAACACAAGTGCAGGAAGGATAGAGGGACAAAACACCCTGCCAGAGGTACTGAGTTAGTGCTGAGGTACCTGTTTTAGCCATGGCCCCTCCTCACCAGCATTATCCACACCATTCCAGGCTGAGAGACATCTGCAGACCTAGAGGGAGAGAGGAAGCAAAGTGTGTTGGTTCCACATGTCCTCTTACAGGCAGCTATTCCTGTTTTCTATTCCTCTTGCACATTTAGCCAGATGGCTTAGATGGCCATCACCAAAACATCTCAGAAAATGTCCAATGCACCACCCTTGTATGGGGCAAAAAACAGAAGTTTTACAACACCTGGAAGATGTAGCCAATGTGTGAAATTATGGTAAGGCTCAATATTTCTTGGAAGAGATTCAGGCAAATTGAAGTTTAGATTTTCCCACACCTGCAGAAACTAAAGACCATAGATACCTTTTGTGCATTTGAGCAGCACTGCCCTCTTGCAGAAAACTCACACTTTGAATGAGTGAATAATAGCTGCAAAAATAAAGCAGAATTTGGGCATAAAATTCTTACAAGTTTTGCAAAATGCTGTCATGAGTTTTAAAGTTTAACTTAAAGTTTGGCATTAAGTCTAGCATTACATAAAGTTTAGTATTTTGGCCTACTTTTTGTCTGCAGTTGCACTTGTCATAGACACCCGTCACCATTTCGGATTAAGTCAAAATGCTTACTGCAGAACAATATTTGTTCTTTTCAGGAGGAAAATGAAGGAGTTAGCAATATTCTGAGAAGCTTGTCTCTGCTGATGACACACTACATAAGCTTACATACACAAAAAACCACCCAGGATTGGAGATAGCAAGGCTCCTTCCAAATAATCACTAGATGGCCACTGCCATTCTGCAAGAGTGATGCACTGTTTCACTACAAAACAAATAGCAGTCAACAGCGTCAATAGAACAGAATTTGTCTTCTGAGGTAATGTAATGTATCTGCTGAGACAATGTCACTTGAGTGAAATGAAATATCCCACATAATTTCCTGCATTTCTTATCACATGGCTACTCTTGAAATGTTAATTTCCATTTAACCACTTGCTTTTACCTCAGTGAAGTAAATGGCAGGGAAATCTGTAGCATGTTGAAGAGTCTAAATTCCTTTCAAAAGTGTAGTGAATGTTGCCTTATTGCTTGCAGAGATATCACAAAAAGATTTTAATTTCCTCAGAACTTGTTTATCTATTGAAATTGCTCAACAGTTTAGAAACTCCTTGTATGAGGTTGCCAAATTAATAGTGCTGAAGTGTTTGATACTCCAAGGATAAAATGAGGACCTAAGACTGAAAAAATGCTTTGACTCATCTAACTGGAAAAGAAAATAAGCTATTAGAGAGAAATTTTCTTTTAAACAATTGAAAAGGACAAATTAGATTTTTTAACAAAAATGGTCAAATTTCATTCATGGGTTCTGAAAAAAAAAAAGTTTGAACATGTTTCTTTTGGAAGCCTAATATGCCGTGTTGTTCCCCAAAAAAGAAAAAAAAAAATCTATGTTTAAGAGTCAATAGTGTCTGGAAGATTTGTAAACAGCTGATATGGAGACCAAAGAGCTTCCACGCTTGGGCTATTCACAGTTTCCAAAGCAATTTAAGGAAAAATTACCATATGAAATCAGTGCATTAGTCCAAAAGTTTATATTGTGGGATTTTCAAAGCTTTAACAGACTGGAAGAAGGAGTAAAGCAGATTTTCTTTCCAATTTGACTAACCCCAGCCAAGAATTTGGCTTTTACCAGGCGAGTTGCTCTGAAGATCAATTGCTGAAGTTTTCTGCTGAGATTCACCCCCGAAGGAACTTTTATCACTGGCCCTGTGGCTGCACTAAATATACATCTCTTCATCTGGCATTCGTGTTGAATACATCTTTCCAGAGTTCCTATGAAAAAAAAGTTATGCTCACTGTAAAATGTTGTTTACTTAGTTGCACTCTGCAAGTTAAGACAAACCCCCAAAGATTTGGTGCTAATGATGTGGAAAAGTTCTGTAGATTTTAAATCAGAGCAAAATATTTGAGGAATAATGAGACTGAATGGTTTTGTTTTGTTGTTGTTGTTGTCGTTGTTTTTTAATCTATTCACCTGTCATCTTAACACTTCAAATTTGCATTTGTTTGATCTTATATCCAGTATTTCAGTAGAAATTAACATAGTATTATTACTGTCACAATTTCTTTTGCTTTTTGAGTTTTGCACCTTCCTTTTACTTTTGAGCCAGTGAGCATAAAATAATAATTTTCTGTGTACACAGAGAAAGTGGAAAAGGGGAATGAGTAAGGCTATTTTTGTAAAGCTTAACTTCTTTTCTAAGAACACAGTAAATTATTTAGAAAATCTTACAGGAACAGTGTATTCACAACTTCTGAAAAAAAAAAAAAAAGGATTATATTGCTTTCTGCAATCACTTTCTTTCATTTTTTGTATTATTTATATTATTTTAATGGTGGTCTGAAACTGATAAAATGGTTTATAATCTACCCTAGACTTATTTAACTTTCAACAATGGTATGAAAGAGAGCAAAGAGATATATATGACACAGTGTTTTCCATCTGGAAAGCATTTTTCTGGATTCAGCCTTCTCTTGTGGACTGCCTGTGGGGAAAAGAAAAACAACAAACTAACAAACTTGTTCCAGTTCTATTGGCTTCATGTGAAAAACCCTTCCTGATTAAATTTATGCAAATTTACCTTTTTTTTTTTTTTAATTTAACAAATGTCAGTATCATCTACTGAACTTTCTTACATTTCTTCAATGATAAATGGTCTGCATAACATGAAATGCAGTATTGTATTTCTGCACATTCATTCTTGAGAGGACTATTACAAACATTTTAATCATTCTTAAAAATGAGCATATGAGACAGCAAATGGTGAGCATGACCAGTCAGGGAAAGCTGCTGTGAAGCTTATCCGTGTGTGAGTTTATATACATTCATTTTCTTCTCAATCTTAGAAGGAAAGTGGAGTCTTAGGGAGCATGTCATACCTGAAAGCTGATTAATATTTTCCAGTCATTGCTGAATATCTGTAAGAAGACAGAAAAAGGAAAGGAAAGTGAGGAATTAGAATCAGATTTTTTTTTTTTAATTCCATAAGAGGTTCAGTTCAGTGGTTTTTGCTGTGAAGAATTTGGTGTTGCTTTATGAACATTTAAATTTGAGGACTGCCCACCTGTCTTATGCTTCTTTGCTGTTAAGGTTAGAACTGGATGCTTTTCTTTTTTCATACTAACTACATGAATATAACAAAAAGCAGAAGGCTATGACCAGTTCTCATTTTCTTCCATGCTGAACAGTTGCCAAGGCTTGTGAAGGACCCAGTTGTGCCATAAGAGGGAAGGTGAGATATTTTCATTACAAGAAAAACTCTGGGTAGAAGTTTCTGGTACTTCCTCCTGTTCCTAATAAAAAAGGGATTCCAAAGGGATATTATTTGTATACTAAAGCATGACTGATTTAAATTATGACAATGTGTTCATGCTACCTATATTATCATATTTTTGTAAGACTTCAAAGCTATGAGTAAATCCTTGCATACTCAGAAATATGAAGGATACTGAGGGCTAAAGAACCTGTGTATGCCTCTCCTCTCAGCTCTGTCCTTGGATATGCTTTGAACAAGCTTTAACAAGAGCTTCAGAAGTAGATTCCTATGGCTTATTCTTTTTTTTTTCTGCCAGAAAACAAGTGATGGATTTTTCACAGTGAGCCAAAGCAAATAACAGAGGCTTCTCTTACATTTGTAAGTGCATTTTTGACATTTATTAATTTTCTGAATAAAGTTGAAAGAAGCAAGGAAAAAACCAGTTATGAAACTGAGTCCTGCTTCACTTAAGGTCAAAATAGGTAATGCCTTCCTGAAACTCTCTCTTTATAGTGAGATTATACATGCATATTTTTAAAATTTATGATTATGTAACAGTGTGTACTGCTATGTATTACAATCATATATGTGTATTAATACTCCTACCAGAACTGGCATACATTAATTGTCTACCTCTGTTTTCAAAGAGTAATTTACTTACCTCTCAGTCCAGGCTACAGAGAGAAGTCTGTTTATTCCCTGATACTCCCAGATGTTCCAAGAGAAAAATTATTAAAACTGCTGAAGACATGATTTTGAAATCAAATTACCCAAAAAATATGTTAACATGCTATATATGTTAATGACACTAAAGATAGGGCTGAGTTTCAGTTTAAGTAACCATTAACATCTTACATTTTAGGAAACTGTGTGTAATTAAATGTGTATAAGCCATGCAGGTATACTACAGATAAGTATTTTTATTAAGATCTATATAAAAGATTTTGCATCAGTTAAAATGAACCAAGATATTGGATGTGAAACTTGGAAATCCCTTTCATAAAAGACAGGGTACTTAGGTTTGGAAAATTTCATTATAGATAGATTTTACAGGCAGCATTAAGTATTTGTCCCTATTTAAAGCCAAACAAGCAAAATAGTCTTTTCCAACTCCTTTTAAAGCTATTGTAAGCTATTTGGACAAAATTTTCCATAACTCAGGTGTGTTAGGTCGTAGGTTGGACTCCATGCTCTCAAGCATCTTTTCCAGCCTAGTTGGTTTTCTGATTCTATGATTCTGAGTAAGAAATTTCCACATAATTAGAGAGACATGCTGATATTTCTAGGATTTGGAAGGAAGAATACGAGCCCAAAGGAAGAGCAATTACAGTGCAGAGACACCTGCAAAGCTGTGAGGGAGCTGCAGACATGGAAATGGCACAAGTCCTTCAGCAGAGGCTGTGCAGTACCCACTGATGGGATGGGCACAGTTACCTGCACTGGTGGGAACCCCAAAATGGCACAAAAAGGTTCTGTAATGGGTGTGTGGGCTACACACTGACCAGAGAAGTCACCACTGTCCAGCTCAACCTGCAGTTAGACTGATTTCAGTGCAAAGTGGAACTGAAATATTTTGTAGCTGTCATTACCACAGCGTCTCTAACCTTCAGCTGCTTGAAGTGTTAATTTTCTCGGTGTTCCCATGAGATGAAAAAGGGTCAGTTCTGTTTTATGAGAGGAGAACTGGGGCACAAAGCATTTTCCCTAGCTCTCAGCTCCTAAGAGTGCAATAAAGTGCACTGCAACCAAAAAAGGAGGTTACTGGTAAAGCAATATCTGCAAGCACTCCTATTGCACTGCAGCCTTTACTGACAAAGGACATTACAGTTCCCCAGCTAAATAATACACAGCAGTAGAATTTTCCACTTTTTGGTATCACTGTGTTGATATAAAAATAATAGTTGAAGAAGCACACTAACCATAAGCAACATGAATGTGTGGTTTTACAGTTACCTGGTGCTGATTTAGCCTCTTCCTATCCTGTGAATCACAACCCCCTCTCCCTTATTCCTTGTGTTCATATTCCCATCACCTGCTTTGTGTCACCCCAGACTCAGAGGGCTCATTTCATAGATCTGGCTTAGAATACTCATTCAGTTTGTCCTCAGGGCCAGCTCTCACCTGGCCCCTGTCACGGCAGTAGGAGAGCCGTGGGGTGAACAATGCAAGGGAGGGTGACTTTTTAAAAAGCTCTACAAGCTTAGATCTTAAACTACCATATAGCAGCACCACTACTTTTACAGCACAAGGTGTTTGATTAGCCATCCCTCATCCTTCTGAATACAGCCACTGGCAAGTCTACTGGATAATTTTAGACTTTTCCTCCAGAGAAATAAAACACCTTGTCCAAGGTCCAAAGGACACCTGTGGAAATGCTACAAACAGAACAGAATCTTTTCCACTTTAATGATTGAGACATGCTGTGCAGAGGGCTTCAACTTCTTATGCTGCATGTGAAACATTATCAACCCCCTCTGCAGTGTGTAGAACATTTTGGTAGGGGTTTTTTTTTAGAATGATTGTCTGTGAACAGATCTATTTGTAGTAAATAATGCAGCTGGGGAACTCCAGTGGCACATCTCTATCACACTCCTTACTGAAAAACTGAAAGCTCTCTGGTGATAATTTTTGGGTTTATTGGCACTCTGACCTAATTCTGATGTTTATTATTTTTTTTATTACAATTTTTAAAATTGTAATAATTTTGAATGAGAAACAGGAAACTTATTCAGCTACTGTGTAATGTAGGCTGCATTTCTTACATGTGGTAATGAATCACTTGGGGGAAGAACAGCTGCATATGACTCCTGTAACATAATAAACAAAGGATTCATCAATTCCAGGTGCAGCAACTTACAGTGTTAATATGTAATGGAACAGAGAGCTGATTTTGATTATCAAGAACTCCCTGAATTGCCTAGAAGGAGAATAAGTGGCAACAGAATCGAGAATTTATTTTTGAAACAGCTGACCAGGGAAGTCTAGATTGCTGTGTGAATTACATGGCTTCTCAGACAGCGAAGGAGTGCTCCATGTGCAATCACCCCCTTTATAAAAATGCACCATGGCCTTTCTCTTAATCTTGTGCACAGCAAGTATGGAGCTAAAATGTGTTCCATCTGCTCCTGTTTTCCTCAGATAACATCAATGCACTTTCACAGATGGAGGTACAGACACCAGGCAAAATTTACTTGGGCAAAGTAATAAAGCCAACCCATTACCAACAAGTTTGAGAAGAAAACAATGGTAGAACAACTATGAATATTTATTTATGACTTCTTAGTTCAGGTGCTAACACTCACTGTAACCTTTCATAGAGTAATTAAGGTGGAAAAGACCTCTAAGATCATCAAGTCCAACCATTAACCCAGCCGTGTGCTCCAGGTATCATTAGTTTTCCAGCAATAATGAATTTTATTTTTTTTGTCCTTAGATTTTACTTTTCTTGAAAGTAATTTCTGTGTCTTATGATATACAGTAAAGACACTGTGGTAGGAGGCAGTGAACTTGAGAAGATGTGCAACATCTGTGATCATACAAGGAAATTACCTTCACTATACTTAAAATGTGAAAAATCACAGGAAGAAAATAATTAATCACCATTTAAGAGCAAATACTGCCAGCAGTAATTGCTGAAAGAACTGCAGTTGAGGCAACTGGTGTCCAAGTCTCTTGAGAGCAACTAGAGCTGGATTTGAAAATAAAAGAGCACTCAACAGATGCTTTGAGTTAGAGGAATGGCAATGGTTTTGAGACTCACATAATTCCATTAACCAGATATCAACTTTCTCTCCTGCTGTGTCTTGAGAGCCCAAAGAAGACGAGGCTGTGTGTAGTAGAATAGTTTGTAAGTGTAGGAGAACAGTTTGTAAGGATAGTGCAGGAGGCAATCTTTCCCAATGAATTACAGCTTTACTGATTGCCAAGAAATGGAGACAGCCTTGCCTGCCCAGTGAGGAGGAGGGTTATAAAAGAGTGGGGCAGCAGGTGCAGAGTTAGTTGAAGTTACGGTGGGAGCTTGAGATCTGGAGTCTGCTGGTTGTGCTGGGGGCAGGTAAGGGACATGTGGATGTGCAAGGGACAGACAAGGCAAGAAGATGCTGTATGAGGGACAGCCAGGGTTAGGTGGCTGGGTTGGGGTTAGCCAGTCATGCAGAAGGAAACTTGCAGAGGGGAGAAGAGGAGTCAGAGCTGGGTGGAGCTGCCTGTGAAGGAAGGAGTCAGAGTTGCCTGAGAGAAGGTATGACAAGTTTTTAATAAAGGACTAATGATGATGCCAGTCCAGTCTGTCTTGGCATAATTACTACAATTGTGCAGTCAGAAATCAGCACACTGGGCTGATATGGGGGAAGTGTGGGTTCAGCTGTCCTCAGAATCAGCTCTGCTGAGTACAAACCCCAGTGCTAGGCTTTGGGAGAGGACTATCAGCTCTTCCTTTTCTGGTGTGTGCTGTAAAAGAAGAATATTTTTTAAACTTTCAGAGTTCAGTAGAACTGAAAGCTTTTTTTTCTCTTATTGTTGCTGCTATTCTTGGCTGCTGCAGATGCAGAAAAGAGCTTTGGGTGTCTTCCAGACTAAGACTGAAGGCTTCAGTTTTGGGGACAAAAATAGAGAAGGTATTTTAACACTGTAATTCCATATAACAAGTATTCTTGCTGGAAGCTTATAGCATTGTAAAAAGTGAGAAGCAATCTATTGTGTATGACGTGGCCACAACTTTATGCCTTCGAAATGCTAGCACCACTGCTAATTTGAATAGATGGCTGTGGATCTGATGGATCACAGGCAGTTCCAGATTGTGTCTCGTACTAGAAGCACCTAGATCTCACAGGAGGAAGGGGCAGCAGCTCAATGTGCTGGCATCTGTGAATGAGGAGGAGCAACATCCGTGGTGGAGCTGCAGGTTGTCTTCTCAACACAGCATCCTGCAAAGTTGGAATAGCCATCACTGTTTGGCCACAAGGAGCTTCCAAAAAAAATAACATGAGGTATTTTTGGTTTTTTGTGTTTGTTAGGTTTTGGGTTTTTTTGGTTGGTTGGTTGGTTTGTTTGTTTCTTTGCTTAGTATGTAGTAGAAAAGCACCCAGCAGTCCTGCCTCTGAATCCCAGATAGCAGGTCAGGAGCAGTGGTCAGCAGCCCAGGCTGGGCTGTGGTGTGGGCTCGTGGCTGGGGATGCTCCCTTCTCTACTCTAGCCAGGGGCAGGGCTGGAGTGAGAGGATTTACTAGCTCAGGAACGACTTACATCCTCAAAAGGTATCTTTTCCAAGTTAAAACCCAAGACACTTTCGTAGTTACGTTTTTAAGGCCTGTTGATCACCACTTTTCCCTGTTCCTGCTGGTAAATCTCCCCTCACATCACCCTACCCCAGATGCAGACCAGCTCTGTGCAGCTGCATCTTCTGTCTCTCCTCCTTCCATGTCTGCTTTGGTGGGACCGATTGGTAAAGAAGGTGGGTAAACAAACTGCATTCCAGCTGAAATTTCCCTTTCATCAGGAATACTCCCAGCTGGACAGATGCTGCCAGAGGCTGACTCTTTTATGCTGCCTAAGCAAAGTAATGGAACTGATTCAGTGGAAAGGATATTGCCCTACATACTTGCTATTTAAATAGCTTGCAAATTTAAAAGCAGTCTCTTGATCATTTTTGAAGTGCTCAATGGATATGGAGTAAGTAATGCAAAAATAATTTCATCTTATTAGGGGATTTCAGTGCCACCAGGGATAGTGGGCATTTAGTAAATTCACTTGGCAAAGAACATTTAAAAACAAGACAAATAATAGAATATGGTGTCTGCAATTCCCAGACTTCACTCTAAGACATTGTTTTGATAAAAAATAGTGCTTAGGTAAGCTATTGTCTGTTTTAATTTCAATATTTAGCCACAGTAGAAGATATTACTAATAAATATTTAATTTTACAGGGGTTTTTTTAACAAGAAGACAGGCCAATATTGGATAGAATGGAATGCTTTATGGGAATGTGTAATGTTCAGACTGTTGAAGAAAAAAGGCATTTTATGGTTATATTTTTACATATACTTTAGGTCCCCACTTTTATATTCACATTAAGAAAATTTAATGGATGAGTTATTCTGATTATAACTGAAAAATTCTATAGCTATTTCTGTCCACTTGTTATTCAGCAAGTTTGCAATAACTGAAATGCATCTTAAAACCAACCTCCCAAAGCACAACATGGGCATTCTCAGTACCTGGCAGTCAGTTTTTATTACTGCTTTTTTTTTTAATTAGTTTTTGTATCTTTTTTCAATGTGGTAGCAAATCAGCCCCACCTTCCACAGCTTCTTTAAAGTACACTGATGTAAAAGCTTGAATTTATCTATCATGTCATAAAATTAGTAAGTGTCTGTTTTGGAGCAACCTAAGCAATGGTATTGCTTCCAACACGTAGAAGGTAGAATTCAACACAAAGGGTCTGTGAGAAATTTTACCAGGAAAGAAAAGTCTTGTGTGAGTTGGACAGTGTTTAGATAAAGAGTTGGAGAGAAGATGGAACTATAACCTAAATATTTATATCAAATAGGAAACACAGATTCTAACTTCTGACCTAATTTTTCTTCTGAAAGGCTGTCCATGAGGGTAGGGATGCCACAAGGGAGAGATGTGTAAGAACACCGAGGGGAAGCCATGTGTGGGAGAAGGAGAAAAATGTTCGTTCCAGGGTAATTGAACATTGTGTAATCAAAGGGAAAAGCCCAGTATATTTCTTTGGCAAGGAGCACATCTTGTGTGTCCAAGGCAGGACTTTGCTCAGTGCCTTTCCCCACACAAACCCTCTTCTCTTCCACAAGCACAAGGGAAGATGCCCCCACACCTCAGACCCCCCCTCTGCTTCCAGCCAAGCACCTCCATCCAGCTGGGAGCTGTGAGGATGGGCTGCAGAGGCTGCTTAGGCTCAGCTCACAGCTCATGCTGTGTCCCCTGGCTGCTCCTGTGCCAGTGGCTGTCCCCTAGAGCTGCCCTCCTTCCACTGCCCAGCCCTCAGCTGCTGGCTCCTGGCAAAACCCAAATACTGGGGCTGATGTGGAGAAAGGCTCCCTGGGCTGGCACAGGCACTGCTGCCCTGCTCTCTCTCCAGCACTAAAAGAATTTCCTTGCTGAGCCACAGCTCTCGTGTGACTCCAAGCTCACTGTGCTTCCACAGGCAATTTAATTCATGGGGAGGGTGACTAAAAAAAATAGGAAATAAATAGGAACAGCACCTCTAATGGTCCACATGAGGGATTAATTCATTGCTTAGCTCAATTTTAGATGCTTCCTTTACCTTTCTCACATCTCAAGCACAGCTTAGTTTATTTCTTACCTCATTGATTCTTTAGTTGACATAACTCCACTTTGCAGGTATTTCCTAGCAGGCTGAGGCATAAGGAAGTGGTTCACTGCAATAAAGTATGATTACCTACAGCAGTCAGGGCACCTTGAAAATGTGAGTTTGCTTGTTTTTTGGAGAATTGAATTAAAGAATCGTAGATTAATGTGGATTGAAAGTGACCTCGAGAGATCTGATCCAACCTTTTCTGGAAAAGTGAGCCTAGCTGTGATTATCTAGCACCTTGCTCATTTGTCCCTTGAAAAACTCCACCATGTCCCCATGGGATTATTCTGAATTATTGTTGTCAAGGTAAAAAATTCTCTTATATTGAGATGAAACCTCTCCCAGTTCAACTTGCACCCACTCCCTCATGTGATTTATGGTGATGGGAGAGCCTCAGTCCTCCCAGACCTTAAAGTACTGGGAAACTCTGATAATGACCCTGAGACCCTTCACTTCTCCAGAGTTAAAAGACTTTTTTCCTTCACTCATTGCTCACAGGGCAGGTCCTCCAGCCCACCTTTGGGCTCTCTCCAGTCTGTCCAGCTCCTTTTGAACTGGAACCGGAGCTGGACCCAGCACTCCAGGGCAGCCTGACAAATGCTGAGAGGGAAGATCCAGCCTCTATCTCAGCCAGCTCTGCCCCGGTGTGTGCAGCCCAGGATCTGATTTTCCTCATTGCTGCAGCCCTGCCCTGCTGGCTCAGGGTCACTGTGTTGTGCCCCAGGGGTCACAGCAAGGCTCCCCAGGCACACAGGTCCTTGGTTGTGTCACCCAGTGCCTTTGTCAAAGCTGATGCTGTTATTGCTGCCCACTTTGCAGCCTGTGCAGGTCTCTCAGGAGCAGGAGGCTTAGCACTGGGAACAGACAGGTTGCTCTGAATTCCAGCACTGGAGGCATGGAGTTGAGCTGGGATCAAGCTGTCAGGGCAGCACAGCTTTTCAGAGCAGCCCTTGTTTTACATTGAGGTCAAGCAGCAAAATAAACTGTTAGTGCCCTCCCTCAATGAACCCCACTGGCATGGGGTATGTTTACAGCATCAAGCCACAGAATGGAAAAAAGATTTATTTATCAAATATCAAAACAATATAAATCAATGGTTGTATTGTTTTAATTCCTTTTACACTCTGTGATCTCCAAAGGGAGGATCTTAAACTTCTGCAGTGTGTTGAGGTCTCTTTGACAGATGTTTTTATGGAAATTTAAAGGTTAAGTCATCTTGCCTCCCTCTGTTTTGTCTGAAGCATAAACAATAAAGAAGTAATCTGACATACCTAATGCAAATAAAATAACTTAGTCACAATATTTTAAAACTTCTCAGCTCCTTACCAAGCATAGCAGGATGAAAAAAATCCCCAAAGTTTCAGACTCTGTAAAATGAAATTCATGGTTTGTTTAATGGCATATAAAACTTATCAGAGTTATGCTTTCAGTGAGAATTTAGGAAGAGTAATGAACCTGTGATGAGACACACCATCCCCAGAAACAGTATTATTCTTACTTGTCCTAAAAACTGGCAGGGTGTCATCTCATTTTCCCATTCTGGTACAAGCAGACAGAGGATTAAAACAAGGCAAAAACCAATCTGAATTAAACCAGACGTGGCTCAGGGCTCACACCAAAGACAGATCAGTTATCTTGTGACTCCATGCTCAAAAAGCCTGGTAAACAGAAGCATGTTCAATCACTGTTTAGTGCACAAACCATGGCCTTGCAATAACTTTTCAAATATTTCTGTTTCAGCCCTTTATTTCCCTTAATATAATATAAACTGTGCTATTCTTATCTCTTTTAGGTGTATGAAACCAAATAAATAGCTTAAAAATTATAGTGTATCATAGTAATCAATATCTTTCATCATCAGTTTATGTACATGCACCCCTTCCAAGTCAACTGGGAAGAATAAACTTTTCACAGTTATTCAAGTGGTTTGCAAGCACTGACATCCTGTTTACTGTTGAAGTCAGTTCAGATGCAGCGCTGAATTTTAGGATTAAATGTCCATTACAGAGATTGCTATGGCAACAACTATACTTTAAAACTGAAATGCTGGTTTCATTATAGACTGCCTTTTTCTGGTTGTAGCTAGTAAGCAGCTCATCATGCCAAGTGTTTGGCATGTGCCAAGTCAGCTGATTTAATTTCGCTCATTTGCACAGCATCCACCCAAGCATCCCTGAACTCTGGGCTTTGTTTTGAACACAGTGCAGTACACCCCTGGCCTGTGCACACCAACCTCATTTGTGTTATGTATTTTGATACAGTATTTCATGCAGAGTCCAAAATTTAGGCTCAGGTTGTTTTATAGGTCAATTCAAAACTTGGAAAACTTTGAAAAAGAAGGGCCAAAGAATTCGGAAACAATTTTTCTTCTGACTTTAGTGTTCCAGCTGTTTCAGAGGCCTCTGAGAAAACCAGATAGGCAGGTACTGCTTGGACCTCAAGCACTGCTGATTATCTCTGCATCATAATTCAGTGCTTTTGCTGCTTGACAATCTCTTGGTATTATTTGCACTCATATGGTTCCCCATTCCCTCCCAAATCACTTAAACTCAAACAACTGCCCTTGGTTTCCTGCTGCTAAATCAGTTTGTCTAGGGTGGCTAACAGAATTGCAGTGTTTAGTAGAGTTTAGTGGCATTTAAATCTAGCAAAATTCTGGTGAAGAAAACTGCAGCAGCTCCCTCAGCCCTTCCAAGTAAAGGCTGGCACAGGTAGTGCATGGTGTGCCAGCAGGGTTTGGTTATAACCCATCGTTCTCTCGACATTTGGCTGCTCCCATTCTCTCCTTCCATTCCCTCCCCTCTCCCCTCTCTGGCTGCCAGGAAGGCTCCAGCTCAGGCCAGCACAGTTCTGCAGCTGCTGCAGCTCCTGGGAAGGTTTGGCACCAGGGTAGCAGCGAGGAGGCTCCTGGGACCCCTCTGCCAGCACAGCTCTGCCAGTGCTGGTGCTGTGCACACCTGGGGAGAGCCAATGGCATCCCATGCTGAGTCCCCCTGAGCAGCATCAGTGTCATTCATTCTTTGTCAATGCGACAATCATCAGGAAAAATCATCCCACCCATTTTAATTAATTTGCCATTCTTTGGATTAATTTTTTAATCATGCTTATTTGTTTCAGATTGTTATTTTTAAAATGCTCACATTCTGCGGATAAAGTTAATACAATGTGTTTCTTCAAGATGACCAGGTATGGCAATTTTATTAATAACTTCTTAATGAAGTGCAAGATTTTTAATATGTCTTAATCTAAGCTGTGCTAACATTTCAGTATAAATGGAATTAATTCAGGAACTTCAGATATGGTTTTCATTTAAACAAGATTCAGTGAGTGATCCAAGATTCATGCACCAACACAGTTTTCTACCTAAAAAGGAATGTTATAAGAGAAGACTTCTATTTTATTTTTTATTTACTTTGAAGAAACAAAAGCTGTCCATTAAAAGGATAAATTCATATATTTTGTCAGGAGCTTGAACACAATGTTCTCACTCTTCCGTTTCGTTCCCCCAAACAATGCTCTAGACATTGCTGATACACAGCCATGGCATTCACAAGCATATTAAAGTTATTTACAAAATTGTTGGAGGCAGAGAAAGACTCGAGTACATGTCCCAGAACATATTGCCTTCAGAAACTCTACTTATAAAGTCATTTCCTCTAGTTTAATCAGAGCCCTGAAATGTTTCAAATGGCACAGTATAAACAAAGCAAAATATTAACATCCTCCCTGTTTTCTCAGCAAGTGAATAACTCTGTATTTCCCATGGCTCCATAAGACCTGAAAGAAATTGAAGCTCAAAGATTACAGGTGGACCTTGAAAGAATAACTGCAATCAGAATATTGCCATACTGCATTTCCGTTTCAATTAAAAACACCTTAAAAAAAATTAAATTTGTGGCTCACCGATGAGTGCTTGTGACTTAAAAATACTGCTGCATCTCATTTTGACTTGTTCAATGGAAATATTATCAGCACCATCTATTAATTCATATATCTGATCCGTTCTATGACAGGAAAAAGCAGTTTCCTTGCTCCTTGTTAGCTGGCTTTATTAGATGATAGAGGAAATGCCAAGGGAAGAAAAGAAAACTCTACAGATAAATAGCAAGAGCTCATGTGTAAAAATAGTTTCAGGAAGAAGCAAACCCCACAGGTTTCAGTTCTGTTCAATGGATCCAGCCTGAGACACACTCACATCAATCCAAACAAAAGAAAGGGAAAAAAACCCCAAAAAACCAAAAACCCCACTACCAACAAAAAAACAAACCCCCCTCCAACAAATTAACACAAAAAAACCCCACCAAACCACACAACAACAAAAAAAAAAACCCAAAAAGCATCAGTTCAGGTGTGACTCAAAAATTCAGTTTTTGTGCAACCAGGATAGTTCCAAAACCATTTTTCTCATTAAGCAAATCCTGAGTATGTTGCTTTCATATTCTTGAGCATAATTCAAATGTGTGTCAGAAATAGAAGGGAAATGGCCACGTGGTGCAGCATAGATGATGTTAATGAAGCCTCCTGATGTTTACTTTTTATTCCTTTTGTTAATTTTTTTTTTCTGAAAGGAAATTCTGCCAGAAGATTACAAGGAAAATGGTAAAGGAAAGTTATCATTTGCCTTTTCCTTTGCCAAAATGTATCTCTTCTTGTGGCTGGGAACAATCTTTCAATGGTGAACTGGGAAAATAAAGGCAAAATATAAAACCACAATTCCTTGCTATTTTTTGTATTCCCTGCATTTCTTCTTTGGGAAGAGGGGATTTGATTTTTCCATATTAAAATAAAATTAGGCCTGTTAGAAAAGGATAAGTAAGTCAGTGCCAAAAAAGAAAGCCCCAGCTTCACAACCAGTGATCTCAGCCAGCAGTCTTGACTTGGTCAGCCAGAGTCAAAAGTCAGCAAGGAAGTAGCATTGCACATGAAAGATGAGCAAGCTTGCATGAAAGACCAGAGCTTTCTGATGGCACTTAATTTTCCCCCATAACTACTAGCACAAATGCTGACCATAATTATTTTAGTACTGCTCAAAGGTGAGCTATGCAGTTACCCTTCTGCATGCCACCTAAGGATGTGTAAATGCAATGTAATAATTCAGAGAGTAACTTATTAAATGGTGTTTTTTCTTTGGGAGAATAGTGAATAGTCACCTTTCACAGTATGCCTGAAAAAAAAAAATAACGTAGAGAAATTATGCTTTTCTCTTTAAAAAAAACAGCCAATTCCATGATCCAAGATAATCTGGATGTGAGGAAGTGAATTAGTTTGAACAATTTCATACGCTGAGCTCAGTGGTATGAACCTGTGTTCTGCTTTCCTGCCAGCTGGAAGGAGTCCCTGGTGGAGCTGTCCTGCAGTGATCCTGCTGGGGATTCCTGGCAGCCTTGAGGACACAGAGCAGGATGGGGCAGCCTCACCTCCAGCATTGTGGGATTTTTGGTCT